>JAODAL010017174.1:0-78528 GCA_025379985.1 Phyllomedusa bahiana | reverse complement strand
TCCCCTTAACAGGTCCTATTCTAAAAAATTTTGTTTTTAATAGCATTTGTTCTTCACAATTGCAAAATGGCTCAGGGGCCCCATGTTTTGAATTTTTGGGGGGCTTTTTTGCTGTGACAGCACTAACACAGGTCTATTTAAAAAATGGGGGTTTCTAACAGACTTTTTGTTCTCCAATTGCCAAAGTCCAAAGGGTCATCTTTAAATTTTGGGGCATTTTGCTGGACATGCAGTATACTACGGGTCCTATTTAAAAAAAAAAAATGTTTTTCTAACAACATTTGTTTTCACAATTGTCAAGAGTGGCTAAAGGTGATGGTGCGGAAACAGGAAAGGTAACCTGTTAATGGACACTATTGCAAAATGATTTTTTTTTTTGAAAGATCTTTAACATGCTACAATCCCTGTTTTGGGGCAACCCTTTTTAAAAAAATTAAAAAAAAAGAAAAAAAGACAGGGGGGATTCCACCTTTTTTAAAATTTTTTCTAAATTTAAACTAAAAAAAATTGCAGACAAATAGCTTTTAAAAAAATTCCTCTAAATTGTACAAGGGGGTACAAAAAATGCCAATGTAGGTTATTCAGGGACATGGAGTATGGACCCGGCAGAGCAAAGTACAAAACCCCATTTCCTAAACACGTTTGAAAAAAATGAGAAAAAGATGCCAAAAAAAAGGGGGCACCTGGTGTAACAGGAGCTTAACCAAACATATTTCCAAGTGAAGCTCAATTTCCCACTCATACGGGGGCAACGCCCCCAGGTCTTGACGGGGTATGAGGAAGGCTGGAGTTCTCACACTCCGCTTCCACTCTGCTTCACACACATTTTCTTTTTCTGCGTCATCAGGGCATTTTACCGCTTTTTAATAGATACGGACCCCACCTGGGCTCTACCGCCCCCATTTAAAACTCCGGCCCGGGTCATGCGGGCACGGGACAGGTAAAGTCAAATGTCCAGTTCAACTAAAAGGGTGGTTGAAAGACCCTTTTTTCCCGGGGCACTTTTTAATCGGGGGGTCAGACGGGTTTTTTAAAAGGTCATACTGCCCGGGTTTCCGACAGGTTTTAAAAAGAAAAATTTTCAACTAAAATGGTGGTTAAAACCCCTTTTTCCGGGACTTTTTAATCTGGGGTCAGACGGGTTTTTTAAGGCATCTGGGTCCGGGACAGGTTGTAAATGCCCCAGTTCAACTAAAATGGGGTTTGAAAGACCCTTTTTTTTCCCCCCAAATTTTTTAATCTGGGGTCAACGGGTTTTTTAAAGGGTCCAGCCTGCGGTTTCCCCCAGGACAGGTTTGCATGCCCCATTTCAAATAAAAGGGTGGTTTTGAAAGATCCTTTTTTTTCCGGCACTTTTTTTAATCTGGGGGTCGACGGGTTTTAAGGGGATACTGCGTCCAGGACAGTTCTAGTCAATGTCCAGTTCAACAAAAGGGTGGTTGAAAGCCCTTTTTTTCCCGGGCACTTTTTAATCTGTGGGTCAGAACAGTTTAAGGGTAAAATGCCTGCGGTCCAGTAAAGGGTTTTTTTTTCAATGTCCATTCAACTAAAATGGGGGTTTTCAAAGACTACTTTTTTCCCGGCACTTTTTAATTTGGGGTCATGCAGGTTTTTAGGGTCATCTGCGTTCCAGGACGGGAATTCAATGTCCAGTTCAAGTAAAATGATGGTTCAAAAAAAATACTGCCTTCGGGCACTTTTTAATTGTGGGTGAGCGGGTTTTAAGGGTCATGCTGGGACAAAAACAGGGATAGTGAATGGTGTGTGACTTTTTTCTGTGGCTTTTATAGCCTAATGTTTGTGCCTAAGATGTAGCAGGTATCCTTTGAACTGTTGTGGCTGTAAAATTCCACTTCTCCACCGTGTTTGGGTGTAATAATGAAAGTGGTTTGTTTGCGCTCCCCATAGACTTTAATGGTCATCGAGATGATACGACTATCGACTATCGAAAACCTTATCGAATTGTGGCCGACTATCCACTATCGCCCGTATGTTGATTGCATGGAACGCTCAACACTAATATGCAGGGTATAGTCCCCCTACGCAGCTATAGGCAGGCCTATAGGGCAGGGTTATAGGCAGGTATAGTCCCCCTAGGCTGACTATAGGCAGGGTATAAGTCCCCCTAGGCAGCTATAGGCAGGCTATAGGCTGGGTGATAATGGCAGTTAGGTCCCCCTAGAGGCCAGGCTATAGGCTGGGTACCGGTTCCACCTAGGCAGGCTATGAGGCAGGCTATAGCAGGTATAAGGGTGTTTCCCCCTAGGCAGGTAATAATAGGCAGGGGGTATTGGCAGGTATATGTTCCCCTAGGCAGGCTATAGGCAAGTATATGCAGTGGTAATAGGCAGTATAGGTTCCCTAGGTAGGCTATAGGCAGTATAGCATGGATTTTAAAAACAAAAAAAACCCACTTACCTCGCTCTCCGCTGCTCCGTCTCTCGGGCACTCTCCTCTTTCTTCTCGGTACAGGCGGGTGATGTCATCAGGCCGCACACGCAGCATGATGACATACAATGCCTGTGCCGGAAACTCCAGACAGCACGAGGTTGCTGGCCTCCCCCCGGAATCAATTTGCGGAGCAGGGAGAGCTCGCTCTCTGCACCGCAGTGGTATCTCTTTACCTGTATGCGCTCCCAGAGGAGTCGCATACAGGGGAAGAGATCGCTGACAGCGCCTGGGCCACCACAGTGCACGGATGCTGTCAGCTGTACTCGGCCTTCAGTTATATGTGCTCCCTGAGGAGTTGCGTATAACTGAAGTGTCGCTGCCGGAGCCTGGGCCATCGCAGCGCCCGAGCGCCGACAGTGACTCGAGTATAAGCCGAGGAGGATTTTTGTGCTGAAAAACTCGGCTTATACTCGAGTATATACGGTATTTTGTCAAGGCCCAACCCTGAGAAGCCCTTCTTCCTTGAAGTGGATACCTCATCTGTGAGGGCAGGTGCGGTTCTCACAAAAACATAAACTAAACAAAGACACATGCTTTTCTAAGACATTTTCTAATGACCAAAAGAGATTACGCTATAGGGGATCGAGAATTGCTGGTCATTAAGTTGGCCTTGGAAGAATGGTGCCATTTCCTAGAAGGGGCTTGTCACCAGGTTAACATATTTATCGACCATAAAAACCTGTTGCATCTTCAGACGGCACAATACTTAAATCCTCGGCAAGCTGGGTGCTTCCTCTTCTTCTCCGGTATGATTTCTTGATGCACCTCAGATCAGCAGACAAAAATATCAAGGCTGATGCTCTCTCCTATGCCTCTGATGTATCTGGCTTAGACTCTGTACTCTGTACTCTGTACCACAGCATATCATTCCTCCTGAACATTTGATAATGGCAGCACCCATTGATCTCCAACATGGTCCCCCAAGGAAAGCATTCATATCTCCTGCTCTAAGGAAAAGAATCTTGAAGTGAGGACAGTTTTCTTTGCTGTCCAGGCATCCTGGCATTCCAAAATGCTGTTTTTTCATATCTCATCATTATTGGTGCCATAATCTTGCTCAAAATGTCAAGGACTTTGTTCTATCACGTGCCATGTACTGATCTTTTGCTACCTTTGCCCATTCCGGAGTGTACTTAGACCCACATAGCCATGGATTTCATGACCTACCACCGATCCTCAATCATACGGGTGTTTACGGACCGGTTCTCAAAGATGTCCCACTTCGTGCCTCTGCCCGGTCTGCCTGGTCTACTCTTGGCTCCTCAGCTTGCTAGCCTCTTCTGCTAGCATATATTCTGCCTGCATGTACTTCCCCTGCATATTGCCTTGGACTGGGTGGTCCAATTCATATCAAAGTTCTGATATGCGCTGACGTGAATGCCCAAATCTGAGACTTCGTGACTATATGACAAGAAACCAGACAAGCCTTATGACAAGCATCCTCTCTCATGAAGTCTCAAGCAGACAAAAGTGAATACCCCCTCCGATCTTCACTCCTGGGTATAGGGTGTGACTGTCCACTAAATACGTATGCCTGAAGATCCTTAGTTTCCCGTTGGACTCATGGTACCTGGGTCCATTCGAGGTCCTCTAATGCATCAACACAGTGGCCAACAAGCTCTTCCTGCCTCCATCCATCCGCATCCTGAAATTCTTCCATGTCTCGCTCCTTAACTGCTTCTCCCAAAAGGACATTTCTCCATCTCCCGAAGCCAACTCCAGGTATGTCTTTGAAGTAAAGGAGATTCTGACCATGAAGACTATGAGAAATAAGCAGTACTTTCTTATTTACTCAAAGGGGTTGGGGCCAGAAGGGAGGTCCAATACTCTTGACCAGGACCTTCTTCTGAGGTTACTTCAGGCAAAAAAGGGGATAGCCCAAGGGAAGTGGGGGGTGTACTGTCACAAGTGGCCCTGCGACCTGAACGTGGGGCCACTGGTGCATCCGTGCCCCCTAGGCAGTGTCCCTGCCGAGACTGAGTGGTGGTAGGTCCCGCATGCTGGCCCACGGGTGCACTCATGCTCCTGCTAATTACTCACCTCTCCACACTCCTGCTTCCCTGCATGTCTCTGCCTGTAATTGGCTAATTGCTAGGCACTGATCCTATATCCTCTGGTCACTTTCTGCACTCTCTGCCAGATCTATTGTGCCTTGTGCCATAGAGAATGCGTTTTCACTGTGTTCCTGTCCTGCCGTGTATTTGATCCTTGCCTCTGTCCACTGAAAATGTTTGCTTGCTGCCAGTCTTGACCTTTCTGCCTGTCTCCAACTACAAGTTTGCCTGCCGATTCTGTACCATGCTGCACACCAGCTGCCACTGTAAGGAAATCGCGTCAGGAGTAGCAACCTGGATGTCTCCCGTCGCACTAGTCCAACTTGCCTTGTGGCGGGCTGCAGTGAGGCACCTTAGACTCTGCTCCCTGATGTGACTTACACCACTGCTTGTGGTGGTCCAGAGGATCCACATCCTTGCTGTCCTTATAGCATGACTAGAATTGATTTGTTTATTTGAATTCTAAACGGAATTTTAAATGTTATATTTTAACCACAGATTTTGCCCTGTCAGTGACTATTTAGTAATTCAGTATGTGGCCACTATTGAGCTTTATCTGTGATATCTCTAATTAAATGCATGCCAAACACCCAATAGCTGGTGACCTGAGTAAGTCTTGGTTTCAACAGGAAATGCATAGTTGGTGTAAACGTCACAAAAAACATTTTACTTTTTCACCAAATGCACTGCAATCCCTTCTCCTGTCCGTGGACGTGTTTGTGTTCCCAGACCTCATTCTGTTTGTTAGTCACCTCTCCCCAGTAATGCTCCTCTCTACTCCTCTGCTCTGTGCTGGCATGCGCATATTCGTTCCCTAAGATTTAAAGGGCCAGCACTGCGCTGACAACCGATCACCTGCCACCTCGTCCTTTATTCGGACGCCTCACCATGTGTTCCCTGCCAGTTGTTGATGTTCCTGCCCTGGTTATCTGTGTTATTAGCTAGTTCTGTGCTCCTCGGTTCTGACCCCTGCTACAAACTTCTGACTACTCTCTGCCTGCCGTCTGTCCTGACCTCTTTGCCTGTGACCCAGTTACGTCTCTGCCTGTTCGTTTTGTACTTGGTTAGCGCTTCGGTTGTCACTGCAAGGGGCCACATCAGAGATGGTGACATGGGAGTTCTCTGCAGCCAAGTCGACCCATTGCAGTGGGCTCTGGTGAATACCTGCGGGTTCCCTGGCATGGTTTGTGTCATCACTTGCAGTCACCATACAGATCCGGCAACTGTTTCATGACACTTTTTGCTTGCCTACCACTTTTCATGTGATGTCTCGGTAGGCTTAGCGCCTACTTCTGTTTTGAATGTCCCCATAGACAGACACAGAGATGCAGCATGGTCTGAACAGTGTCTGCAAAGGAAAAAGGAGCAATTCTTATGGTAGAAGTTCATTAAAGGGGTATTATTATAATTCTTTGGATATGTTTATTTTATTTTAATTGTTTTATCATTCAGGTTAAAAAAATAAAGTTTTTTGAACTATTTTTTATCCACTGCTTTCCCAAGGTCTCTGTTGAACTTATCATACATGCAACTAAGTTATTGTATATAGAATATTTTGAATGTTAGAACAAAACATTCTTTCTTTTATGTTTTTGGGTACAGACACAGCATATTTCGTTTATATCACCCACAGTTCATTGTAGTCTATTTCCAATTTTCCTGAAACCATTATTGAAAAATGCTGTATAGAGGAACTGTATTAAGATAATGTGTTCCACAGGAGAATAAAAAAAAATTGTGTCATCATAATCACAGGTATTTCCTACATAATATAGCAAAATGAAAACCTATACTTAGAGGGAAAAAAATTGAGAAAGGCGCACTTTATCAGTTTAAACATTACGGGAGAGTTATCGGCAGCATTACATTAGCATATCTCCCTTTCAAAAGCCTTTATCTTGTCTACATGAATTACTCAAGATAAAGGCGACAATCTTACAATCTTTTCTCCATTTCCTTTTTTCTATTTTTTTAGCTTCTGAAACTTTTTAACATTTTTCAAAAATAATACTTCATTGTTACAGCTGATTCAGCTCCTTTGCTCCTATAAATGTTTTATTCAAAGATGTTTTGAAATAAGGTGTTTTTCTCTGCCAGTTTAACTACTTCATTAATGCAAAACCAAGTCTCTCTTTTCACTTCTATTAGAAGATCTGGGAAAGATCCATTATTACTCTTTACTATAAGTTTGTAAGTTTGTTTTACGGAGGCTCTTGTTGTGTCAGGCAGATGAACAATCTAAATTTTAGGAAAATCCCCTTTCAACTACCATTGAACTTTATTAACTGTCCTGGAACAGGGGAAATAGGAAACAGAATAAAAAATGTAGTTTAAATCATCTTCTTTACTTCCAGACATCCCCAATATCGTATTTTGTTCTGATTTGTTTTTGTTAAAAGCTTACCCTACTTTTGCTAAATCTTTAAGCTAATCTCAGTCATTTGCTAAGCTGTGCAAGCCCTTTTATCATTACAACAATTTAGACATTTCAGAAAAATAACAATTGACCTATATTTAGGGCATTTATAGACATTTTTCATTTTACACTTAAAATACTAAATGTAACACAGGGAATAAAAGGATTTTTGGTGGCAATCAAAAATAAATAGAAGTACAATAATAAGGTTTAATGCAGCAGATGTTTTTGGGTAAACATCTACAAAACTTCAGGAATGTAACATTTAATTCACATACTATCAAAGAATGTACTTGATGAACTTACAAAAGTCTAAAAATAATAATAGAGGCAAGGTTTTGTTAAATACTCTGATATTCGTTTAGACCACACGTATCAAACTCAAGGTCCAAGGTCTGAATCTAGCACACAACATCATTTTATGTGGCCTGGAAGAGCTTAGACACAGCGAGGAAGAATGGTAAAGGTCTGAACACAGAAGGACTGGCTCTCTACTTTCTCTAGAGGATGCAGCCAGTGCTTGGCAGAAGCACATCTTGGATTTGGTACTTGGCCACGCACCTCCACACTGCTCTGTTTAGCAACTCACAAGCGAAACCCACAAAGGATTTTCAATAGCTTGTTGAGGGCAATCAGAATACTGATGCGACCCTCAGTGAAAATGACTTTGACATCCCCGGTTTAGACTGATGAATCATAATAGTAAAACCACTGACAGGTTAAGTGAACAACTTTTTTTTACCTTATTACAATGTAATCTGTCAATGGGTGGGAAATATTATTCAGCATGCCTTGAGAAAGCATGCACACATGAGAAATGGCCGTAGGCTGTGTTTTAGGAACTCATTCCTGTCTCTTTGGTCTTGGCCATGTGGATTGCTACCATTTTAGTTTTTTGGACAAAAAAGGTGGAAAACATGTTTGGTAAGTGCAGCAGATTAGTTCTGTATGTGCTAATAAAGAGCTTTTGTGGTATAAATTGCTGAGAAAGTTCATGCTGACGATTATATAAAGGTGTGAAAACTGCAATGCAGTACCAGTGGGCCTGCGAAAATGCAAGCACGTCCTCAGGATGTGCATACAGTTGAAAACTACTATTGTGAGCCACAACAGTAAACTGGGCAGTGATGCAATAAATTTACTGCATCATGGTAGTCTAGGCAAAAGGAAAAAAACAAAGGGAATGACTCTCGATCAGAGAAGATGTCACTTGTGAGTCACTGACTGACTAACTGTACTGTATTTTACATAACTCACCTGGTCCAACTTTATTAGGTACAACCATATGCCTAGGTAAGGGTTGGACCCCCTATTTTGCCTTCAGAACTGCCTCAATTCTTCGTGGCAATAGATTCAACAAGGTGTTGCAAACGATGCTCAATTGGTACCAAGGGGCCCAAAGAGTGCCAAGAAAATATTCCCCACACCATGACACCACCACCACCAGCCTGAACCGTTGATACAAGGCAGGATGGATCCATGCTTTCATGTTGTTGACGCCAAATTCTGACCCTATCATCCGAATGTCGCAGCAGAAATCGAGACTCATCAGACCAGGCACGTTTTTCCAATCTTCTACTGTCCAATTTTGATGAGCTTGGGCAAATTGGAGCCTCAGTTTCCTGTTCTTAGCTGAAAAGGAGTGGCACCCGGTGTGGTCTTCTGCTGTCTGTAGCCCATCTGCCTCAAAGTTCGCCGTACTGTGCGTTCAGAGATGCTCTTCTGCCTACCTTGGTTGTAACGGGTGGCTATTTGAGTCACTGTTGCCTTTCTATCAGCTCGAACCAGTCTGCCCATTCTCCTTTGACTTCTGGCATCAACAAGGCATTTCCGCCCACAGGACTGCCGCTCACTGGATGTTGTTTCTTTTTTCGGACCATTCTTTGTAAACCCTAGAGATGGTTGTGCGTGAAAATCCCAGGAGATCAGCAGTTCTGAAAATACTCAGACCAGCCCTTCTGGCACCAACAACCATGCCACGTTCAAAGGCACTCAAATCACCTTTCTTCCCCATACTGATGCTCGGTTTGAACTGCAGGAGATTGTCTTGACCATGTCTACATGCCTAAATGCACTGAGTTGCCGCCATGTGATTGGCTGATTAGAAATTAAGTGTTAACGAGCAGTTGGACAGGTGTACCTAATAAAGTGGCCGGTGAGTGTATATGTTTGCAGAGTGCTTGTGTACAACTGGTAGTGTGGTGCTAGCATATGGTCATGTTCTTGTATTATTATATGGCCCTTAGGTAGGGATTGATGGTCTTGGTGTTGTGGGATTTTTTTAGTAACAGTATGACGGTAATATGTGTGGCATATTTGCTGCCTGTAAAGGCGTATTATTTGGTGACTGTATTATTTAGTGATATTACATCATACGTAAATGTTGTTTTGAAAAGGCAAATGTGTTAGCGCTGATAGAGTGTACTGTTAAGGATATGGACCGTATATATACTGAAAACATGCAAAATTATTTATAGGAACATACATTTTTTATCTGTAAAAATACATGCTGCAGTTCACAATATGCCATGAAAAATGCCTTGTGAACATGTAACCGTGTGAAATGTAACACAGAGGGCCTGTGCCCCACATGTTTTAAGACCCTAGCTATGCCCCTGATGCTGTTGTCTTTTCGGCACTGAAAAGTAATTGACATGTCAATTCTTGAGGCGGATTCTTCGCTGAATCCTCACCTCACATTATAGTATATATTAGGCTATAATCCACCTAACCCACCACACTCTAACATATCTCCCCCACTATGAACATCCCCTCCCCACTCCAAGCCATCTACCCCCACTTTAAACATCACCTCCCACAATCTTTTCCCCTCACCTCTGCACTAATCCTCTTTCCCCTCTCCCTTTCTGGAAATTCATTTACCTGTCCTAGAGAGCGTCAGTCTTCTCTCTTCAGCGCACTACTGAGGAGAGGAGGTGGAGCTTCTCTGTTCTACCTTTTCTTCCCAGTAATGCACTGGGGTACAGCTGTTCTGACAGGATCCAGTACAGAATGCTGTCATAATAGAAAAACAGGAGTTAAACAGCTGGGATTGGAGTTATCTCCGGTCCCGTCTGTTAAAGGCAGGAACTGGATAGAGCTATTAGCTCTACACCTGTCATGCATGGAGTGGGATCAGCTCCTGAGCTTACTCCATATTTGTGACCCCTAGTGATAGGTAGAGATAGGCACCCTAGGCAGTCGCCTACCTCTGTGTACCCATTGTCAAGGCCCTGAGAGTATATGTCTGATAGAAGTCTGAAATGTTTCTCACTTTAAAGGCATGCAGACCTGTGAGGAATACCATCTGTCATCCAAAGGATTTAATGGTATCCGAGAAACATCCACATTTCTTGCAGTATGTCATAAAATGGAATGGTGCAGTCTACTTAATTATTCCATGCTTTTTTTTTTTAATTTTTTGTTCTGTACCCAACACTCTTGAGGCCGCCCTATGGCAAGTAAAGCTCATGACATGTTTATTATGCATGCTAGGGGATTTTCTGGCTGTTTTGCCAAGTTTTACCAATATAGGTTCTGGATACAGCTTTAAAGAAGGCCAGTCAATCAGGATACAACACAATTTTATTTAACATAGGAATAAACTGGTTACAGGAAAAAGTGTGACATTGGGTACAGTTTTGCTAAATATATATTTACAAACGTTAAATACTTACACTTCACCTAAGAGCTGACATCACCTATTCTTATAACTTCAGCCATGAGAAGCTTAATGGCGAGAACAGGGAACTCCAGGGACATCACCAATGTTAAGCATCCTTAACGCTGGGAACAAGATCTTCTAAAATCACCACAAGCTATCCTGATCTTGTAAGTCTTAAACAAAAAAAATAGCAGACACAACCTATGGGTTGTGTAAGCTTACAATGCACAGAGATCTTTTGTCCATGCTATCCTGAACCATGGAGTAGCCGGCCCAAGATCCCAGATAACATACACAAAATAACTTCTTGACCAGATGATAAGCAGCTCCTCTAGATCGTAAATTAAACTAAGTGGTGTGCATGCTCATGGCATAAATCAAGCCTAGCAACAGAGGTATACAAGCTGGTATAATTGTATCTTAAGATAAAATAAGTGAATTAGTTTAAGATACAAAAAATGGAGATTAGAAATAGAGATGGGCGAATTTCCCGAAATTCGGTTCGTTCATTTCGCCGAATTTCCCGATAAAAAATAACTTCGTTCCGAATTACTTCGGGACGAATCACGTTAAAAAACAGCTACTTCCAGGCTGTACAGAGCCTGCAGGGTGCTGTAGAACGTTGTGCCATGCTTAAATATGCAGAGAGAGCTTGGTTTGGTCTTCATACAATGTTGTGTTTTAGTATGACACGCACATGACTGCCGCCGCTCTTAGAATCGCTTCCCTATAAAATTCCCCGGGCACTTTAGAGGGCAAAACTGACCCAAAAACCGAAGGGGGAATGTAGCCTGATAAAGTCATTGCAGCGACAGCTGGAAAAATACAATCTGAGGCTCAGGTGGCAACATCAGTCACAGAGTGTGGAGGTGACGGCGGCAGCCACAGCAGCATGAGGTCAGAGAGTGGCACAATGACATTCTGGAGGTGGCAAAAACAGGAGTAGGCCAAAGAGTTGCACAATGACACAGTGTGAAGTTGATGGCATCAACCGCAGCAGCAGCATGAGGTCAGACAGTGGCACAATGACATTCTAGAGGTGGCAAAAAAAGGAGTAGGCCACAGAGTGGCACAATGACACAGTGTGTAGGTCATGGCAGCAGCCACAGCAGCAGCATGAGGTCAGACAGTGGTACAATGACAGAGTGTGTAGGTCACGACAGCAGCCACAGCAGCAGCATGAGGTCAGACAGTGGCACAATGACACAGTGTGTAGGTCACGGCAGCAGCAGCA
Organism: Phyllomedusa bahiana; assembly: GCA_025379985.1. Lineage (NCBI taxonomy): Eukaryota > Metazoa > Chordata > Amphibia > Anura > Hylidae > Phyllomedusa > Phyllomedusa bahiana. Next base: position 66,709 of record JAODAL010017174.1, on the reverse strand, counting down.
TGAGGTCAGACAGTGGCACAATGACATTCTGGAAGTGGCAAAAACAGGAGTAGGCCACAGAGTGGGACAATGACACAGTGTGTAGGTCACGGCAGCAGCCACAGCAGCAGCATGAGGTCAGACAGTGGCACAATGACACAGTGTGTAGGTCACGGCAGCAGCCACAGCAGCAGCATGAGGTCAGACAGTAATGACATTCTGGAGGTGGCAAAAACAGGAGGCGGCCACAGACTGGGACAAAGACACAGTGTGTAGGTCACGGCAGCAGCCACAGCAGCAGCATGAGGTCAGACAGTGGCACAATAACAGAGTGTGTAGGTCACGGCAGCAGCCACAGCAGCAGCATGAGGTCAGCCCAGTGGCACAATGATATTCTGGAGGTGGCAAAAAAACGGAGTAGGCCACAGAGTGGGACAATGACAAAAGTGTGGAGGTCACGGCAGCAGCCACAGCGCAGCATGAGGTCAAAACAGTGGCATAATGACAGAGTGTGGAGGTCACGGCAGCAGCCACAGCAGCAGCATGAGGTCAGACAGTGGCACAATGACACAGTGTGTAGGTCACGGCAGCAGCAGCAGGAGGTCAGACAGTGGCACAATGACATTCTGGAGGTGGCAAAACAGGAGTAGGCCCCAGAGTGGCACAAAGACAGAGAGTGAAGGTGACGGCGGCAGCAGCATAGGTCAGAAGGGCACAATGAATTTAAAGGTGGCAAAAACTGAAGTGGGCCCACAGAGTGGACAATGACAAGAGGGGAGGTGACGTGGCAGCAGCATGAGGTCGGGAAGTGGCACAGTGACATTCGGAGGGGGCAAAAACTGAGTAGGCCACAGAGTGGCACAATGACAGAGAGTGGAGGTGACGGCGGCAGCAGCATGAGTCACAGGGCAAAATGCTTCTGGAGGTGGCAAAAACTGAGTAGGCCACAGAGTGCCAATGACAGGGGAGTGGAGGTACGGCGCAGCAGCATGAGTCAGACAGGGCCCAAAATTGACATTCTGGAAGTGGAAAAACAGGAATAGGCCACAGAGGGGCACATGACACAGTGTCTAGGTCACGGCAGCAGCCACAGCAGCAGCATGAGGTCAGACAGTGGCACAATGACAGAGTGTGTAGGTCACGGCAGCAGCCACAGCAGCAGTATGAGGTCAGACAGTGGCACAATGACACAGTGTGCAGGTCACGGCAGCAGAAAGCATGAGGTCAGACAGGGGGCACAATGACATTCTGGAAGTGGCAAAAACAGGAGTAGGCCACAGGGACCATGACACAGTGTGTAGGTCATGGCAGCAGCCACAGCAGCAGCATGAGGTCAGACAGTGGGACAATGACAGAGTGTGTAGGTCACGGCAGCAGCCACAGCAGCAGTTTTGAGGTCAGACAGTGGCAAAAATGACATTCTGGAGGGGGCAAAAACAGGAGTAGACCACGGGAGGGGGACAATGACACAATGTGTAGGTCACCGAAGCAGCCACAGCAGCAGCATGAGGTCAGCAGTGGCACAATGACAGAGTGTGTAGGTCACGGCAGCAGCCACAGCAGCAGCATGAGGTCAGACAGTGCACAATGACATTCTGGAGGTGGAAAAAAACAGGAGTAGGCCACAGAGTGGGACAAGGGACCAGTGTGGAGTCACGGCAGCACCAGCAGCAGCATGAGGTCAGACGTGGCACAATGACCAGTGTTAGGTCACGGCCAGCAGCAGCAGGAGGTCAGACAGTGGCACAATGACATTCTGGAGGTGGCAAAACGGGAGTAGGCCACAGAGTGGCAACAATGACAGAGAGTGGAAGGTGACGGCGGCAGCAGCATGAGGTCTGACAGTGGCACAATGACATTCTAAAGGTGGCAAAAAACTGGGGGTATGGCCACAGAATGGCACAATGACAGGAGTGAGGCGACCGTTGGCAGCATGGGGGCAGACATGGCACAATGACTTTCTGAGTGGCAAAAACGGGAAAGTAGGCCACAGAAGGCACAATACAGAGGTGGAGGCGACCGTGGACAGCAGGGTCAGACAGTGGCAAAATACATTCTGAAGTGGAAAAAAAGAAGTGGCCCAGAATGGCACAATGACAGGGTGGAGGCGACGTGGCAGCACATGAGGTCAGACAGTGGCACAATGACTTTCGGGAGGTGGCAAAAACAGAATGCACAGAGTGACAATGCACAGTGTCTAGGTCCACGGCAGCAGCCACAGCAGCAGCATGAGGTCAGAAGGTGGCACAATCACATTCTGGAGGTGGAAAAAACTGGAGTAGGGCCACAGAGTGGCACAATGACAGAGAGTGGAGGTGTCGGCGGCAGGAGCAAGCGCATGAGGTCAGAAAGTTGCACAATGACACAGTGTGGAGGTCACGGTAGCTGCCACAGCAGCAGCATGAGGTCAGACAGTGGCACAATGACAGAGTGTGGAGGTGGGAGGCAATACCAGTCCCTGGTAAAGATGGTTGGTGGCAGATGGAGAAACTGTCAGCAGATGTGTGGCATCAGGCGGGTGGCGGCAGGCAGGTAGTTTGAACCCTGACTCATTTCTCACAGTTTGGTTGAGGCGTCATGGCTGATGTAGTCTGACACCTAAGGCATTGGTGTGTGGAAATCCTGGCCGATCCACGCCTGATTCATCTTGAAAAAGGTCAGTCGTTCCACATTTCCCGTGGACAAGCGGGTTCTCCATGGGGTAACAATGGTCCCCGCCGCACTGAACACCTGCTCTGATGCCACACTACTGGCCGGGCAGGACAGCTTCTCCACTACAAACTCGGCAAGTTGCGGCCACACATCCAGTTTGGCTGCCCAGTAGTCCAGCGGATCTTCTAACTGGGGTGGCAGAGTGCTGTCCAAATAGGCCACCACCTGTTGGTTCAGGGTCTGCTCCAGGTCCTGCTGCTGCTGCTGCTGGCGACTGCCCTCCTCACTGGGCAGGTGAAGGAAGCTGCTCATCGGTGACTCCAGACTTAGGTTGCTGCTGATGGAGCTGGTACAGTCGGTCCAACATGTGCAGGTTGGAATTCCAACGGGTGGAAACATCGCATATCAGAGTGTGTTGGGGGAGGCCGTTCTGCCGCTGCAACTCGAGGAGGGTGTTCCTGGCTTTGTAGGAATGGATAAAATGCATGCACATTTTCCCCCGGGCCATTTTCAGAATTTTCGGGAAGATCGGGGGGAAAAATTTTCAAAACCCTTTTTTCCTACAACCAGATTTAAACCCGGGGCGGCCATCCCAGGGGGGCATGGATCAAACCATCCCGGTGCGCGGGGAAAACCTTTTCATTTCCCCCATTGCCCCGTCACCTTTTTTCCCCGGTTTTTTGCATTTGGGCGCGGAAAACCCCAAAACCCCCTCAAATTTTTTTTGCTGCATAAACGCGGAAAATTTCCTCCCCTGTTTTGGACCTTTCGTTGGGCCGAGGAAAAGGCCGGGGTGTAAACTGCGTGAAAACCGCTATGCCCCCACATGTGGTATGAGGGAAAGTATTTACTTGTGGGGGCCTGAGATGGGGGGTGGGGGAGGGGGACTTTGGCGCAGGACCCGGGCATTTGCCCAACGTGAAGGAGAAAGTGGCTCTCCTTTCCAAGTTTTTTTGGTGTGCCTGGGCAGAAGAAACATTCAAAAAACACAAAAAAAATTTTCCTCGGGAATCTAAAAAAAATTCTATTTTGGTTTTGGAACAAAAAAAACCAGCCCACTGAGAAAATCCCAAAACAAATCCAAACTCTAAAATAAAACTTTTAAAAATATACCCATAAAAATACAATTTCTAAAAAAAACCCCCCCAAATCAAAACAATATAAAAAACCACACTGTCCCTATCTACTTTCCCCTACACTTACCCCAAAATTTAGCCCAAAAGTAATCGTCCTGATAAGGCCCGGCCTATTTTTTGTAGGCTCACCCTATTTAAATCACTTTTTGTCCCCCATCAAACACCCCAAAAATTAAACAAATATATATATATATCTCTGTACAGTGTTTAAGGAAAATATCCCAAAACAAAAAAAAACCCAAAAACAATTATATTATTCATATAAAATCCCAAAGCAAGTACTCAAAGGCTCACAGTCCACTGAAATGAAAAACGCCCAATTTTTTTTTTTAATCATAGGGTAAATGTCTATATCTATCGTCCCTGTTTGGGGAAAATAAATACATTTTTCCCCATCATTTTTTAAGAAAACATCAAACCTTAAACCTCGACGGGGTTTTTCCCCCCCCCATATTAAAAATTTTCCCCCCTCAAGGGGACTTTCTATCTTGAGTCATTTTTACATCCCCTAGGAAAAACCCCCCCGAAAGAACCCTAAAAATATGGAGGGGGGAAACGGGGTCGAGGATAAAGGGGGTTTGATTTTATCTTGAAATTTTTGCTGGGTAAATGAAACCTTTTGTTCCCACACGGACGATAGATAAAGACAATTTAAACCCCATGGGTTAAAAAAAAATTGCAGTATTTCCCAAAACAGTGGGCTGTGACCCCTTTTATTTCTTTGGGCCATGGGATTTTATTTTAATAATGAAAACTGTGGGTTTGGATTTTGAATTTGAAAATTCCTTAAACACGTACAGATATATAAAATATATATTTTAAAATATATATTCTAATTTTTTCCCGGGGAAAGATTTGGGGCACAAAGTGACTTAGTAGGGTTTAGCCCCAAAAAAGCCCAGGCCCCCCTTATCGGGGCCCATTTTTTTGGTCTATTTTAGGATAATTTTAGGGAAAGTAGATAGGGACAGGGGTTTAAAATATATTGATTTACATAGAATTTTTGGGTTTTAAAAAAATTTTTTTTATGGGATATTTTTAAAAGTTTTTATTTTTAAGATTTGGGTTTTTTTAGGGGATTTTTCTCAGTGACCCGGGCAAGGGAACACATTCCCCCCAGTGGGGGCCCCTAAAGGACAGAAAAGGCCCGACCCTAGTTACAGCTTTCCCGAAAGTCCCGCGGGGGGGCCCCGGGGACCTTGGGGAAAAAAACCGATAACCCCAAGGGCTGGCCCACCCTTTTTTCAACAAATTTATTAAGTGCAGGTACTTTCCTTTTTGGGGAAAAAAAATTACGGGTTGGGGAAAAAAATCTCCATCTCGGGTCGGCAAAAAACCATTGTTCTTTTAAAAGTTTTGCAGAGTCCACCATAGGGAAAAGGGAGGGACTGCAGTACCAAACAATTTGGGAAAAGGGCACGGCAGCTGTGCACCTTGGGAGGGTTGGACGCATACTGTTGTCTTTTTGCAATCGCCTCCTGAACGACTCGGCCCCATGAAAACGAGGACAGGAGCATCGGACCGGGAAAAAAGCAAAGAGAAAAGTTTCCCCCCCCTGCAGGGGTGGGGACCTTGACTGGCTGCAATGGCACGTGCCACTGGGCGCGCTGCTGCTCGCGGCGGCAGGAGGGGCCACCACATCTGAGCCATTTTTCTCCAGGGCCACGGGAGGGACGCTGCATGGTTTACGCAGGGCCGTGGAGCAACGTTAGTTCCCTGGCCACCCTTCATTTTCTGCCCACAGATTCACATATACCCATTTTGGGCTCCTCCGCTGCCCTACAAAAAAAGCCACACCGCCGATATCGGATTTACCGCCAAACCCCGCTTGAGGACTACTACCGCCGTCCCCTTGCTGCCCCCTGTGCCGCTACTTTCTTGACCTGCAAGGGGGTTTTTTCCCCCTTGCCGCTTGGCCCCCCGACTCACACTGCTGCTCCCCGCTGACTCACGCCACACACCCACTTGCGGGCTGCCCGCTGCCTAACCCAAAGCTGACCCCCTTCTCCTGACGATGATGAACCCCTTTGCCTCCCCCGCTCCCAAGTGCGGTCGGCTACATCATCATCTTTTTGGTTTTTCTCGCCCTGCTGTCCTCATCACCGTCTTGGATCAGAGGCTGACCCCTCACAACATGACCTCCCATGCCACCTCCTCACTTATTTTTCCCGCCTCTGCAAGAAAAGGTGAATTGGCCCCTTTTCTTACTGCCAAGTACTGCGACTGCCCCCTCAAATTGTTCACCTCGCTATATAGGGCGCTGAGCCCAACCACATAGTAGATCTCTGGCGGGGGAACCGATGGACAAGGCGGTTTAGGACCGGTGGGGCCCTGACCCCTCCCGGGCCATGCCAACTGGGGGTTGTGTCTGATTCCCACCGACTTTTGACGGGTTTAGATGTCATCTGGGGAAGGGATGACATAGTAAACCCAAATCAAGAACCTTTGGGTTGCTGAACCAACAGGGCCGCTAATACAGGGGCTTTTGTGGCCTCACCGAGTGACCCCTGCTGGACGCCCCTTTGCTGGCTGCCCCTGGGCCGGGAATGTTTGGGGGCCTCTGCCATCACAGGTGAAGACCCGCCACCTCCTGCTGACATACTGTTTTTTTCTAAAAGTACAGACACTTTTGATGAAGAATCTGATATGATAAATACACCCCCCTGTTTTTTGCCCCCAAAAAAACCCAGAAACAAGTTTGGGAAACCCTTGGGATAAAAATTTTGCGCTCCACAATGGGCAAAAAATTGATTGTATGTGCCGTTTTAAAAAATCAGTGTATTTTACAAATAAAAAGCACAAAACAGGCTTAATTAACCTTCGGGATATGAAATTTTGCTACAGAATTTCTTTTGTGGGGGTGAAAAACAAAGTTTATTTTACTGAGTAAACGCAGAACAAAGCTTAATTAACCCCTGGATGTAAATTGCGCAAAACAATTGAGCAGCCCAAACTACTACTTTGTACGTGTTACAATTTTCGTTTTTTCTACCCACACAACAAGGAAAAAATTGTAATTAACCTTCGCTGTGAATTATGCACAGGAAAATAGTAATTTTTGGCGTGAAAAAGACGGTTTATTTTTGTCACCACAGCAAAAAACAATGCTTAATTAACCCCTGGATGTAAATTGCGCCAAACAATTGAGCAACCACAAACTACGAGCTTTGTAGCGTGTTACAATGGCGTGTTTTCTACGCAAACACAACAAGAGAAAAAAAAGAAATTAAACTAACCTTGTGACTTAGGCTGCAGGAAAAATTTATTTTTTGGCGTGAAAGACGGTTTCTTTTAGTCACCACAGCAGAAAAACAACCCTTAATTAACCCCTGGATGTAAATTGCGCCAAACAATTGAGAAACCAAACAAACTACGAGCTTTGTAGCCTGTTACAATGGCGTGTTTTCTACGCTACAGAACAAGAGAAAAAAATATAATTAACCTTCGCTTGTGAATTAGGCTACAGGAAAATTGTATTTTTTGGGCGGTGAAAAAGATGGTTTCTTGGAGTCACCACAGCAGAAAAACAACGTTTAATTAACCCCGGGTTTGTAATTTGCGCAAAGAATTGAGCAAGCCAAAAATGAAGTGGTATTTGTATTGTAAAACGCTGTTTCTTTAAATGAATACAACAGAACTGGCTTAGATCCCCCTTGGATATTCAATGTGCTGTGAGCAGATAGCTTTTAAAATGTATAGCAGCTGCAGTGGACCACACTGGACTTCAAAACCAATACCCCAAAAATCAGAAATAGAACATTAAAAAGAAGAAGTCTCTGAGACAAGCTGAGACACCCCACAAAAATCGCTGTATAAAAATCAGTTCTTCAGTAAGAGCTATCACAATCAGCCGCAGCAGCACCTTCCCTAATCAGTACAGTGAGAGCAGTATGAGCTCCCAGCGTTGCGACCGGACTTATATAGTGCGATGACGTCACAGAATCCCGCCGGTCTCTGATTGGCTTCATCTCTGCACATGTCATGCAGGTTATGCCCTTCTTCCTCCCAGAGTTCTTTGCCCCATGTAACGCCATGTGCTCGCAGCCATTTTATCAATCAAAAGCACATGTCGTTCACCCGAAGTACCCCAAACTTCGACTTCGTTCAGAACCGAAGTTTTCCTGAAATTCTAAACGAATTCCACTTCGTTAGAATCAATTCGCCCATCTCTAATTATAAAGCAGATCAAATAGTCATTATTCTTACTAGCACTACAATCCCCCTGTACTATTTGATGTCATACATTAAGTATATCCTGAGGAAAAAATACTGATAAAAACAACAAAAAATAAAGATAGTAAAAAAGGGGAAACATTGTATACAGCAACAAAATGAAAAAAATTTATGGCAAATATTACTCCTAAAATGAAACTTTAAAACCCAAAATTTCCGGGCAACCAAAAAACACCCAAATTTCCACCCATTTACCACCCATCTGGTTTAAATGTTTTAAATTCCCTTTGAAAATTGATCAATCTGGGCCCCTTTTTTTTTTTTTTTTTAAAAAAATTTTTTTTTTTTACAAAATTTTGACCCAAAAAAGGGTTAAAAAACAAAGGGCCTTCAAACTTTTTGGCATTCATGATTTTTTAGTAACGGGAAGTAATCTATTGTTTGCTCAATTTTTGCAAAATGGCTTTTCATAATTTTTTATGGGCTAATTAAGATATCCTCTTTGGGGTCCCACTGGTAGTATTTAAAAACCCACCCCCAAGACAGGGCAATCCCGCCCACTTTCTGGCGGCGTAAAGCAGCTACAGCCAAAGGGTTCCCCGAATTTTTAAATGGATAACCTTAATATTTTTTGACCCCTTTTTATTAATTTTTCGTTATAAATTTCAATCTTCATTAAAAATGAAAGGGGAAAAATTTCCCGGTTTTTACCTTGTTTGGTTTTTTTTGGTTTTGGACTTAAAGGGAAAAATCATAAGGGCCCAAACTAGAGATAACACATGGCCCACCAGTAAATATTTTTCCGGGAAAAAATGAAAGGTGATATTTCCCCCAAGAAAACATCCACCCTTTAGGTTTAATTTACATGTTAGATTATAGGGGGAATTGGGAAAATATGTTGCACCTCAGGGCTTTTTCTTGATATATTTTTTTAATCCTTATCTGAGCGGGATCCACATATAAAAGCCAAATTTTCCCCCCTTTCTTTTCCGATTTTTTTTCTTTTTAATTGGGTGGGCATTTGCCAATTTTTTTTTCATTTCGGGCATGAAAAACATAAATCAAAAAGGGGGCAACCCCTTGAATTCTTATATAATCATGCCCTTTGTTAAAAGGGTTTTCCCCAATACAGTTTCTTACAACTTTAAAATGTATTATTTGTAGTTTTTTAACTACAACATTTTTCCTTTTAACTCCTTGTCCCTTTAACAAAAAGCCCTATCAAACTTTTTCCACAATTGGAAAAGGGGGTTGGTACTGCCCCCAAACAAGTTTTTAATATTTTAGTGGGTGTAGCAGTTTTTCGTCATTCAGAAATGACCAAAATTTTATCCAAATGTGCTAAAATAAACATAAAAGATTTTTTTTTTGGGGGGTTTTCCCTAAAGCCAAAATTTTCCAAGGTTGACATTTCTCCTTTTCCTCTTGGGGTTTGGATGGGGAGTGACAAAGGCCAAAAAAAGGGCCCCGCAAAACATAACGGGCCCGTGGGGCACCATGCCCAGATTTTTTACTGAAAAGAGAACACAATTTTTTCTTTTGAATAACACCTTGCACTTGGGACATGCTCCCATCTTTCTTGCTTCTTCATTATTATCAACACATTGTCTGCTCCTTGAGCTGTGACCTCTGCAGGTTCCTGAGGACCTTTAAACTCCCGGGCGCCCTTACCCAAATTTTTTCCCCCCCGTCATTTAAAAAAATCTGTAGAACCAAAAACTCTGGTTTTCCCCCAAAGGTTGTTTTCTGTATAGGGAAACCCCTCCTTAACAATTTTCATTTATGGATTTGGGGGAAAATTTAAAAATTAACTATTTTGTCCTCCTTCTGAATCAACAAATCACAATTTACCATTGTTTTAGCAAAGTACTTCCCAATTTTTACCCCAAAAACTTTATCTAATTTTTTTTTTCCCATTACCTTTAACAAAAATCTCAAAGCCCAAACCCCGATTTGGGGCTATTAGACCAAAATGCTCCCAAAGGGGGATTTGTAGTCCTAAAAGCATTTTTGATTGCTTTTTACAGTTTCCCTTTTTCCCAATTTGTTTTTTCCTGGGAGTGCAAATCTACCCTGCAGCCGTGGGGTATCTATAAGGGCCTAGGGCTCCTATGGGTAATCATCCTCATTAAGGGGGTTTCCTGTTCTCCAATTGGTCTACTATTAAGGGCTTCATTTAAATTTTTCCTCCACCCAGTGTAGGTTCCATCCCATAATTTCTTTAATTGCTCTTTCAAATAACCATTCATCTGCTCCACCAACCCTGCTGCTTGCGGATAATATGGGATATGAAAGATCCACTGAATGTTATGCTCTGAACAGAAATCTGCCACCTTTTTGTTTTTGAAATTTCTCCCATTGTCACTCTGAATTTGCAATGGAATACCATAATATAATAATATGGTTTCCATAGTCTTTACAGTACTGTTGGCATTGGCTATTTTGCATGGACAAGCTATCATATATCTTCAATACATATCCACAGCCGTGCATGCATATACACATCCTCCATCTTGTGGAAGGGGACAAATATAGTCTACTTGCCAAATCTGTCCAGGTAGCTCACCTCTGGCTATTTTGCCCCTCACCACATGAGGAATAGGTCTCTGTTATGAATGTTGACACACTGGACACCACATGATTGTCTCTTTAATCAGATTTAACCTGATGGGCAACCCTTGGGTTTGTGCCCACTGATAAGTGGCTTTTTCAACACGGTGTCCACCTTTTTGATGTGCCCAATGGGCCAGTCCAAGTAATTTTTCAGTCGAATCAGATTCTTCACTGGTGTCAGCAACTGATATTTTGGAGTGTTCATCTGCAACGGAGTTGAAAAGTCTTTCCAGGGTATCTGAAGCACAGTGAGCTGCAACATAAAATACAGTTACTTTAATTCCTTGTACAGTTGCCCAGATATCTTGCCACAACTTTTTCCCCCATACATCCTTACTGTAAATTTTCCAATCATTCTGAACCCAAGTTGGTAACCATGTAGTCATTCCATTTGCCACTGACCATGAGTCAGTATACAGATGACATTCACTCAATGACTCCTGCCTCAAGACACTGTAAACTGCATACAGTTCTGCATATTGACTACTCTTCCCCTCTCCAGTAGTCATCAGTAGTTTGTTACTTGTAGGCTGGTACCCAACTGCCTTCCACACTCTGTTGTTACCTTGATACCTGGCTGATCCATCAGTAAACAAAGCATGTCTTTTTTGTTTAGAACTCAGTTGTTCAAAAAGAACCCCCCATTTTACCGGGGATTCATGGACTGATTTCTGCGTTTCCTACTGCTGAAATCCCATAGGGATTTTGGCAATTTTCTCATGTAAAGTTGAGATTCCACCTATTCCTGGATTTGCTCGGTCCTGAATATACCATTTCCACTTAATTATTGATGATTCCTGAGCATATCCTATGCGGTGTGTTTTTGGGGTACTACGTACCCACTGCATAATTGAAATTTCAGGCCTAATAGTCACCTCATGACCTATTGTTAGTTGTTCTGTATCAATCAATGCCCAGTATCATGCTAATAGCTGGCATTCAAAGGCAGTATAACACTGGGCTGCATCAGGCAACTTTCTACTCCAGAACCCCAAGGGTACCTTATTTTTCCCTTGCTTCTGCCACAAACTCCAATTAGCATACATTTCTTGCACTTATATTTAACTCCATAGGTTCATCATCCAACACTGGCCACAAATCTAAAGCATTTTGCACAGCCTCTTTCGCTCTTTCAAATGTCAGTTGTTGCTCTTCACTCCATTCAAATTGATATTTTTTCCTTGTGACTTTGTAGAGTGGTTTGAGTATCTGGCCAAGATGTGGAATATGTTGCTCCAGAACCAAAAAGGCCCCTATGAACTTTTTTTATTAGTGCTTGTCCCGGGGTGGCAAAATCAAGGCTTTTGTCTACCCTTTTGTAATCTCTATATGTCCCTTGTTCCATTGGATACCAAGGAATTTTACCAAGATCCCTGCACTTTGTCAGGATTAATCTCCCACCCTTTGCTTTTGCTTTTTCCCACCCTTTGCTTTTCATGTGGTCAATTAGCGCATCCAATTGATGTGCTACTTCTTCCTCTGTCTCACCTTGGACCATGATGTATAATTTTTGTGGGATATCTGCATGTGTGAGGGAAAGGCAAAGCACAAAATTTTTCTGCACCACTCGGTGAAAATGGTGGGGCTATGCACCCCCCTTTGGGGAACGTGTAAATGAAACCCCTTTCCCCCCATGTAAAACAAATGATCAAAGTATTGCTTTGCAATTGGAAGGGTAAAAAACATTTTGCCAAATTAAAACACCTCCATTTTTCCTTTTGTTTTTCTTATCTGTTAAACTGAGTACAGTGTCCGGGACTGCAGTGGAGGGGAGGGGTTTTTTTGGTGTAATCCACAGTCATTCGAAATGAACCATACCCCTTATTCACAGGATCCATAGGATTGTTCCATTCACTGGTTGTCTGCACAATCACACTAGCATTCAACAAGTTTTGAATTGTCTCACTAATCTCTTTATCACCCCCTGGAATCCTGTACTGCTTCATGTTGATCACTTTTGAACTGGAAGGAATTTCTATGCGGGGAATTTTCACTTTACCCACTATCACTGGGGCTGCCTCAATGAAAGGTTTCACTGATAACTGACAGGGTCTGGCTGTCACTGTGGTGGGTACTCCAAACTGGTATTTGCCGTCTGATAATTGTAATGTCATTCCTTTTAGTATATCAAAATTTTAAATATATCGGTATAGGAACAATCATCACCTTGTACGTTGCTGTGGGTAAGTTTCCCACTTTTAATGACACTCTGGTTTGCACTGCTTCTATTTGTTTGTCCCCTAATCCTGTAATTATGACTTTTTTCCCATTAAAGCGTTTTGGATTACCATATATCAAGCTGGCCTCTGTCCCCGTATCTACCAAAGCTTTTACACACGGTCTATTTTTGTTTTTCCAATTAATCCAATCTACAGGGGCACTACTATATAAGGGCCGGGCCCAATGATCAATCACATTTATCCTTTTTTCCCCACTGGGTTTTCTTCTCTGATGAAGAAACCCCTGGGGAAAAATGATAATCCATTTTTTGTGCCTTGTATTCCTGCACAATGGACTTCACTTCAGAATAAAGATCCTCATACCCCAGTGCTGTGGGTTTTTGTGGCGACGGAGAGCGATTGGGCCCTCTCTCCCCCCGTGTCCTACTACGCTCATGCTGTGGAGCATCAGATTCAGGATCTTTTACTGACACTTTTTTATTCTGTGTTTTTCCTGATTTTTCATCAAGTCCTCGCTTCCTGTATAATTTCCACATGTCATCTGTACTGATGTCATCAATTTTTTTCTATAGAAACGCCATCTTTAAGCAAATTGGTAAACATTTCTCTGCGGGACACCCGGGACCCTTTATTATCATTTTCTCTAAACTCCTTACGCCGTTCCCCAGAGGTGATGTTACCATTCTGTTCAGGACCAGTCTCCCAAGTCTCCTAACTGTCGTATTGCCTCTGATTTATTAGAGACAGCTTTTCATGTTTGATTTACCATCATGATATGTTTGTAAGCTGAGGGAGCTCTCCTGATTATACGATTTCTAACAGATACACTGACTAGGACGTTCCTGTAATCATCATATGTGTTTGCAGAAATGGCATTTTTCATGACTTCAACTTTCAATCATTGGGCACAATCTTTTAAAGTAAACCATGGCTTCTTGAGGGGGGCCAATATGCTTCAGATGGGTATTTATGTTGTAATGCCATGGCTACAACATCCAGCATAGTACAAACCACATGTGGCTGCTGAATCTGCAATGTACAGAAATCTTCTTTTACCACGGGGTCATGACTTAGCTGCACAAATGTTGGGCCATCAACTACATCCATGTGGACCCCAAGAGCCCCTGTATCCCATAACCTGACTGCCCAAGTAATCAATGATTCATTAGGTTTTTGTGAAAACGGTCATGAAGATCATTAAGTTCCTGTTGACTATAATCTTCCACTACATCTCTCTGCTGCCTTCCTGCAGGAGTGTTAACCATCCGCCTACAATGTATAGGATGAACTTTTAATGAGTTAGAGGGACGATCAATCTCGCTCTCCTCCTCAAAGTGTTCATCCTCATGCTCATGGTCAGTAAACTGCTCGGAATCTTTGGAATCCCATACATCACCATCCCATCGGTCAGGATCCCACTGCACTCCAGCCTTGGCTGTGGCCAAAGCAACCTTTTTCTTATTCACCTTACTCCTCCTCTTCTTACATTTGTACTGAGCTACACGCACAGAAGCTTTTTTGGCAACAAGCTGATATCCATCACACTTGTTCATCAGCAGCTTATTCTGACAGTGTGCAATCACCAGAGAACTCTGCATCTCACACACTTGTTTTTCCAGTCTCTCCAATCTTTGCAAAATCTGCAGTCGTTCTTCATGCTGCTTTCTATATGCACACAATAAAATCCATCCTCGTCTGCTGATGGCATCTCAACAGATTCACTAACCACCACTTTTTTCTTAAAAATAGACATGTTTTACACAATTTCACACTATATTCTGGATTATTGGACAGAGTTCTTTAAATTCCAGATTATCTGAATTTTGCTAAAATTAGCCTTTTGAGATCAGAATTTTGCTAATAATTGACTTTTAAGCCTTCTGCTGTATCCTGCTCACAGCACCAAATTATGTTTTGCCAAGTTTTATCAATATAGGTTCTGGATAAAGCTTTAAAGAAGGCCAGTCAATCAGGATACAACACAATTTTATTTTAAAATAGGAATAAACTGGTTACAGGAAATAGTGTGACATTGGGTACAGTTTTGCTAAATATATATTTACAAACGTTAAATACTTACACTTCACCTAAGAGCTGACAACACCTATTCTTATAACTTCAGCCATGAGAAGCTTGATGGCGAGAACAGGGAACTCCAGGCAAATCATCAATGTTAAGCGCCCTTAACACTGGGAACAAGAGCTTCTGAAATCACCACAAGCTATCATTGTCTTAAAAGTCTTAAATAAAAAAAATAGCAGACACCCCCCCTTGTGCTGTGTAAGCTACAAAGCACAAAAATTTTTTTGTCCTGCTACCTAAAACCATGAATTCCCGGGCCTGGGGTCCCAGATAACATACACAAAAAACCCTGACCAGACGAAAAGAGCCCCCCTAATCGAAAATTAAACTAATGAAGTGCATGCTATGGAAAAAAACAAGCCAAAACAGAAGTATAAAAGCTTTAAAAACTGTAGCTTAAGATAAAAAAAGTGAATTATTTAAGAAACAAAAAAGGGAAAATTTAAACCAAAATAAAATAGTCATTATTCTAACTGGCACTACACTGGCATATACACTAAACAAAGAGTAAAGAAAAACATGTTTGGGAGGGCTCCTTTATAGCATGAATCTATTCTTAAAGGGTGTGTTTCACCATGCTGGTTTATGGAAAAGAAGGAGATAAGCTCTGCTCCTACTGTAAATAAGAAGAGAAGCAGAAAAATGCTTTGGAATAGTTCAACTATTTAAAGAAAGAAATGAGAATACCCCTTTTAAAATCAATCCTGTGATTTTTAAAACTCTTTACTCAAACAATGTCAATTCACCTGGAGGCTTTCCCATTTGATAAGATTATTTCAAACAAATTTTTTATTGAAAACATTCAACCAAGGAACTATAATAATTTAATATTGGTTTAAAAGAGAAGCAAATGTAAACTAGAAATGCCCAAAAGGATTAACACTTTCTTAAATGAAAGTCAAATTTAATTGGCAAAAAATTGAAAAAGCTTCAAACCCCTTATCGACACAGGGTCCCCCGGACCCGGGCCCCCAAAGTCAAATGCAACTGTAGACAGTTCGCTTAGTATGGCCTCAATCTGTCTTGAGAGTTTGAGACGAACAACTGCTCGGCTGTTCCCCAAACTTCCATAAAAAAAAGGGACTGCACAACACAGCCCTCTCCAGCCCGCTGTGCTTTTTTGGCCCTAAATTTTTTTTTTCGGGCAAAACCCCCCTTTTGGAAAAAACACAAATTATTACCACTTTGGGCCAATGTAGGGAAAAGGGGTCTAGGTCTAAGTTTTTCTTTCAACCAACCCAGAGCCCCCTTTCATTTTCTAAAAGCCCAATAAAAAAAATAAAAGGGGGACTCGGATTGGTTCTTTGGGCAGACAGTTTTCAAAAAGAGGCCCTTTGGGGTAGCAAAATAACTGTGTTATTTAAGTCTAGGTTACTATCTGAAATGACGTTACCATTGGTGAAAGGGCTCACACAATTTGATCAAAATGTGAGCTTAAAAACTCATTTTTTCATTTATACTACATAAAGAAGTAATATAATTAAATTAATTTACATGGTCGATGTTTATGTATTCCTAAGCACTTTCAGAGTGCTGCTGTATTCATTTTGTGTGTTTACATCTGTATTGCAGCCAAAACAGCTTGCACTTATACAATTAGTTTCATGTTATTTTGGAGTTACTAAGCAATTTTGTATTTTTAAATTGTTCCTGTGAGCTGATCAGTGTTTTAGAAGGGTGCCAACTGATTAAACTTTTTCCGTAATCTATGAACAAAGCAATGGGTTCCATAGTTAAAATACCATAACCTCCTGAACATACATGTCATGGTGGTCACATGTATAAAATTTGGATGGAAAACTTCTGCCTTTGTCAAAGGGGGTTTTTTTGGGGAAGTGTGTCATTAGCTTTCCAAAAAACCCAAAAGGCCCGGGGTTCACAACAAGGGGACCCGGTTGGGTTTTTATAATTTACGGGTTTAAATTTTTTTTTTTTTTAATTTTAGCTACCCCATCCAAAAAAATATCTGTATGTGAAGAGTCAATGACTTGAGGTGGTTTCTAACTCTTTCTGGAAAGATCAGTGAAAGGGCCATTCCTTAGTCCATGATCATCCGCAAACAAGTACAAAGTATTAGCATCCTGGAGGGTAGATCGCTTTTAATTTTATTTTTTACCTTGCCTTTATGTTTTACATAATATCTTGGTTACTTTGCAGTAGTTTTGGAAATACATAGTTGTTACGGGATGATGGCATTTCGATGGAAGAACACTCTCTGGTTTTTGCTTTATTATGTGTCCCGGGTTTTTGAGATGGGCCCAATTTCTTTAAAAATTCGGTTTTGGTCACTTCCCCCAATTTCCTGACAAAATAATTCGGCTTTCCCAATTTTCTTCGGGACGAATCCCCTTAAAACCCGCTATTTCCCAAAGGGTGCACAAGCCGCAGGGTGCTTTAAACGTTTTTTTGCCATTTCTTAATTTTGCAAAAGGGAGCTTTGGGTTTTGGGGTTCAAACAATTTTTTTGTTTTGGTTTTAACATGCACATGACTGCCCCCGCTCTTAAAATCGTTTACAAAAATTCCCGGGGGACTTAAAAAAGGGCAAAAACCTTTGGGCCAAAAAACTCAAGCGGAAAAGTAGCCTTAAAAAGCAGCCAGCGAAAGCTGGAAAAAAACCCAACTAAGCTCAGGTAGCAAAAATTTTGACAAGTGTGGAGTGACGGAGGGAGCAGCACAGGTGAACAGAAAATTGGCCCAAATTTTACTTCTGGGGGTGGCAAAAAAAATAGTGGCCCCAGAGGGCACAATTACAAAATTGTGGAGGGCACGGCAGCAGCAGAAAGGGTCAGACAGGGCACAACGACACAGTGTGGGAGGGCCGGCCCCAGCACATAGGTCAGACAGTGGCACAAAGACACAGGTGGAGGGCAAAAGGGAAGCAGCAGCATGAGGTCAGGATTTGGGAAAATGACATTCGGAGGTGGCAAAAAAAAGGGGCAGGGCCCAAGGGGGTTTGGGCCCAAAACACAGTGTGGAGGTCAAAGGAAAAAAGCAGCAAAGGGCAAAAAGGGGGCACAAAGGGCATTAAAAGGTGGCAAAAAAAATAGTAGGCCACAGATTGGGAAAAATAAAGAGAGTGAGGGGGACGGCAAACAGCAGCATGAGGTCAGACAGTGGCACCAAAGACCCTTCTGAAGGTGGCAAAAACAGATATGCCACAGATGGCAAAAATGACACAGGGGTGGAGGCACGGGAGCACACAAGAGGGGCAGACAGTGGCCCCAATGACACCCGTTAGGTCACAGCACAAACAGCAAAAGAGGCAGAGAAATGGGGACAAAGACATTTTAAAAAGGTGGGAAAAACAGGAGTAGGCCACAAAAGTTTGGGACAATGACCAGTGTGGGAAAGGTCACGGCAGCAAACCGCCCGGGGGTCAGCAGTGGGACAATGAAATTCAGGAGGTGGCAAAAACAGGACTAGGCCCCCAGAGTGGCACAATGACCAAAAGTGTGGGAGGTCACGGGAGCAGAAGCTGAGGTCCCAGTGGCAAAAATACACACGTGGGGGGCAAAAGGCAGCGCAGCCCGAGGTCAAGCCGTGGCGCAAAGACATTCTTGGGGGTTGGAAAAACCCGGACAGGGCCACGAGTGGCACAATGACACAGGTGGAGGTCCCGGCAGCAGCAGCAAGAGGTCAGACTTTGGGACAATGACATTCTGGGGTTGGGAAAACAGTAGTAGGCCACAGAGTGGGGACAATGACAAGAAATGAAGGGGGACGGCAGCAGCACATGATTAACCGTGGCACAATTTACAATTTTGGAGGGGCAAAAACAGGAAATAGGCCACAGAGTGGGGACAATGACACAGTGGGGGAGGGCACGGGAGCACCATGAGGTCAGACAGTTGGGGACCCTTTACCAGTGTGGAGGTCACGGGGAAGGGAGCAAGAGGGCAGACTTTGGGACAATGACATTCGGAGGTGGAAAAAACAGGAGTAAAGGCCCCAGAGTGGCCCCCAATGACACAGTGTGGGGGTCACGGAAGCAGCCACACAACAGCAAAAAGGGCATACCGTGGCAAAAAAAAAATTCTGGAGGGGTCAAAAACTGAAAAAGGGGCCCAGAGGGGGCCCCAATGACACAGGTGGAGAGCACGGCAGCACAGCAAGGGGGTCAAGAAATGGCCCCAAAGCCCTTCTGGAGGTGGCAAAAACAGGAGTAGGCCACAGGAAATGGCACAATGACACATTGGGGGAGGGCACGGAAGCAAACCACAGCAGCAGCAAAAAGGGCACAGGGCAAAAGGAAAATTTTTGGGGGTGTCAAAAACTGAAAAAAGGGGCCCCAGAGTGGCACAATGACACAGTGTGGAGAGCAGGCACCCGCAGCATGAAGGGCAAGAGGGCACAATGACAAATTTTGGGGGTTTTCAAAAACAAGTAGCCACAAAATGGCACAATGACACAGTGTGGAGGGCACGGCAGCAGCACAAGAGGGGCATCATGGCACCAAAGACAATTTTTGGAGGTGGCCAAAAAAAGGAGTAGGCCACAGAGTGGCACAATAAAACAGGGGGGATGTCCCCCGGCCCCCAGCAACAGCAGCAGCAGCATGAGGGCATAGAGTGGGGACAATGACAGAGTGTGGGGGTGGGTGGCAATTTCCCGTCCCTGGTAAAGATGGTTCGGCAGATGGGGAAATTGTCAGCATATTGTTTTGGGATCAGGTGGGTGGGGGGCATCAAATAGTGGCTGAGGCAGGTAATTTGAACCCAGACTCCCTTTCTAAAAGTTTGGTTAGGCGTCAGGGTGAAAGTAGTCTGACGCCCCAAGGGATTGGGGGTGTGGAAATCCGGCCGATCCACGCATGATTCATCTTTACAAAGGTCCCCGTTCCAAATTTCCCGTTTGGGCAAGCGGGGTTTTCCTTGGGGTAACATGGGGCCCCCACTGCCCGAACCGCCTTTTGGGTGCCAAAACTAAATTCCGTCAGAAAGTTTTTTCCCAAAAGCAAACTCGAAAGTTGGGGCCCCACATTCCCCTTTGGGTGCCCAGTTTTTTTCCCCCGGATCTTTTAAAGGGGTGGCAAGGGGTGTGTCCAAGTAGGCCACCACCTGTTTGGGTTTACGGGGCCCAGGCCTGCGCGGCAACTGCCCTCCTCACTAGGAAGCTCCAAACAGTGACTCCAACTTTTGGTTTTCTTTGGAATGGAGCTGGTACTGCTCCTACCCCCCCCCCCCACCTACCTCCGCACCGCGGCAGTAGACGTGGCTGAAGAACCCCCCGGGTCAGACCTTCGGAGGGGGGGACAAGTTTTACATAGCAGTGGCCAACTGACACGGGGGTTTTCCCAAGTATTTGAGTTTGTCCCCTCCGGGCCTGGGAAAAAGGCCCCCTTTTTTGGACCGGAAAAGCGAGGTCCTGGGGGGGAGAGCCAAAGTCCCCCTCCCGGGACTGACTATCATCTTCACTACCAGGCAAAATCGCAGCTCGGGCCATCCACAAGTGACTCCGGGGGGCCCCTCTTCCTCCCACTATACGCCAGGTGCTTGGGGGCCCATCTGCCTCATCTCCCACTCCATCAAACCCCCTCCAGCTGCCCTGCCCCCCTCTATTTCACCTGGGTAGAAATCTACTCTTTTCACCAACAATGCTTCTGCCCAATGCCTCCTCCCCTCCTAACCTTCATTTCAGTCCCCACTGGACTTATGTGCCGCAGATGTATCCCCACGTCCCAGCCCCTCCCCAAAAACAGATTTTTCACATTTTTTTTCCGGGACATAAGCAGTGGAAAACTTATTTCACGTAGTCCGGGCGACTGACAAATAACGGGCCCCTCAAATGCCCCACCAAACGGCAGGTTCACGCATGAGCTGCCCGGGCTGACACAAAGTTACACAGGGGAGTACTTCTGTCCGCCGATCACAAAAATTGTTAAAGGCCCTTTCCTTTCATACACCCGGCCCAAACCCTTCGGGCGGAATCCAAGGGGTGAAACATGCTATCAGATGTTTGGGGGAGGCCTTTCTGCCCCAACCGAGGAGGGGGTTTCCTGGCTTGTGGAATGGGTGAAAGGGATGCAAGTTTTCCGGCCATTTTTAAACTTCTGAAATCGGTGAAGACTTCAGGGAAACCTTTCACAACCAAATTGAACACATGCCCATGCGGGCGCAGAACCATCCCCCTCATGCAGCGCGGACACCATTCCCCCATTTCCGTCACCAGGGTTCCGATTTGCATTGGGGAGAATGGCACACATCGATTTCTTGCTGCATACGCGAGCGTTCCCCCCCTGTGTAAAAGGGGCCCCGGGGTAAGCCGATGTAGAACTCGTGACACCGCTGTGCCCTATACAGTTTTTAAAATGGAGCGACTTTGTGGGGGCTGAATTGTGGGGGGAGGGGAGGGGACATTGGCTAGAGCCACATTTTGTCCATGTGGAGGAGAAAGCGGCGCCCTTTCCCCAAGTTGTGGTGCCGGGGCGGGAACACTTTCACCCAGGGGCCGTAAAGGACATGACTGGCCCTACCGGATACAGCTCCGCAACCGCGCTGCCTGCACCTTGGAACAATCAATAAGCTCAAGGGACTCCCCCCCTTTTCTGTTCTACAATTTATAAAGTGCTGGTACGCCTTTTTGGAAAAAAATTTAGGGTTTGGGAAACTCTCCATCTCGGCTGGGCACAAGCATTAGTTCTCGAAGGGGTGCAGAGTAAAACCTTTTGGGAAAGGGAGGGACTGCAGTCCCCAACAACTAAAGGGAGCTCGGTCGCTTTCCCCCTAGGATGGTTGGAAGCATATTTTGTCTCTTTGCAATCCCTCGGAACGACGCTGGCGCCATGAGTAGCGGGGAGCAGGAGCTTTACGGGAGATGATGTCAAAGAAAAACAGCTCCCTTCTGCAGAGGGGGTGGGGCCTTGACTGCTGCAATGGCAGCGTGCCACTGGGGGGCTGCTGCTGCTGTTGCGCGCGGCAGGGTGGACCCCCACATCTAGCCACGTTCCCCAGGCCACCGGGTGGGGACGCTGCATGTGTTGACGCAGGGGCCCTGGGGCCAAGTTAAACCCCTGGGCCCCCTTTCCCTTTCTGCCCACAGATTTTACTATACCCATATTCGGCTCCTCCGGGGTCTTAGCAAAGAACTCCACACCGCCAGTAGCTGATTTACCCCCCAACCTCCGCACTGAGTGACACTGCGAAACCTGCTCACTGAGCCCCTTTTTGTCCCCTACTTTTTTGGGACCTGCAAAGGGGTTTTTTTAAACCCCGGGGGCCGCTTGGCTCCCAAACCCACACGCTGCAAAAAACCCTGCGACCCCGGCCAAAAACAACCCCTTCCCGGCCCGCCGTTTGCCTGCCGCCCCAAGCGACACCCTCTTTTCTGACATGATGAAGCCCTTTTGCCTCACCCGGCCCCCAATCGGCCCGGCAACATCATCATCTATTTGGGGTTTCATCGTCACAGCGTCCTCACACCGGCCCTTGGAAATGCAAAAAGCTGACCCCCCCCACAACTTTGCCCCCAAAAACCCACCCAAACATTAAATTGGGCCCCCTTTTTTCAAAAACTAAGTCCCCCAACTTCGTGCCAATCTGCAAACCCCCTCCACAAATTTGTTCAACCTCCCCTTAAAGTGGCGCGACCCCAAACCCAAACATAGTAATCCCCGGGGCTGAGGAAACCCGGGAAGGGCCAGAGGCGGGTTAAAGAACGGGTTTAGGCCGCTGACCCCCCCCGGGGGCCCATCCCAAACCAAGGGGTTTGTTTTCTGCTTTCCCCCACCGACTTTTGGGCTGGCAATGCAGATGCCCATCTGGGGGGAAAAGGGATGCCCTAGCCCAAACCAATCAAGAACCTTGGGGTTTGCAAAAAAACCACCCCCGGGCCGCTAGATACAGGGGAAATTTGTGGTCTCACCGATTGCCCCCTGTTGGGGAACTCCCCTTCTTTTTTCTAAACGGGGGGCCCGCTCCAGAATGTTTTTTCCTCTGCCACTCGCAAAGGTGAAGAGCCGCCCCCCTCCTGTTTGACATACTGTTTGTTCAAAAATGTACAGAAAACTTTTTTTATGATTATCTGTAAAATGATAAAAAACACCCCTGTTTTTTGACTCCAAATGAACCCAGTAACAAGCTTGGGTAACCCTTTGGGTAAAAATTGCACTCCACCTCTGGCCCAAAAAAAAATTTACTTGTATGTGTCTTTTAAAAAACGTGTTTTTTTACTAATGTAAAACACAAACAGGGTTAATTAAAACCCTTTGGGTATGAATTATACTACAGGCAAAATTGGGTTCTTTGGCGGGGAAAAAAAACATTTCTTTTTTTAAAAATACAAAATGCAAAAAAAAATACTTATTTTAACCCCCTTGGGTTTAAATTGCGCAAAAGAAAAATTTAGCATTTCCCAAAAAAAACCCCGCTTTTTTACATGTTAAAAATGGCGTGTATTTTTACGGTACCAAAAGCAAAGAAAAAAATTGCAATTAACCTTTGGTTTGAATTTGCTACAAGGGAAATGTCCTTTTTTGGGGTGAAAAAAATTGGTTTAAATTTTAAATCACCACAACACATAACAACACAAAAATTTAAACCCCGGATGTAAATTGCGAAAAAAATTGAGGGAGGGCCAAAAAATACCACTTTGTAGTGTGTTACAATTTGGTTTTATTTTTTCCTACCAACAACCCAAAAGAAAAACCCTTTTAATTTTAAACCCTTTGCTTGTGAATTTTGCAAAAAGAAAAATGTTCCCTTTTTTTCCCGGGGAAAAAAAACCTTTTTTTTTTTGTCCCCCACAGCAGCAGAACAACCTTTAATTTAAACCCCCGGAGTAAATTGCGCAAAAAAAATTGAGCCCCGCCAAAAAAAGAATTTGGGTTTTTTATTGTAAAAACACTGGTTTTTTTTTAAATGAAAACAAACAGGCCCTTTGAACACCCCTTTTTTCAATGTGCTGTGGCAGATACATTAAAAAAGTAATCAGGGGTTTTACAAAAAGCACACTTGACTTCAGATTTCCAAAACCCCCCAAAATCCAAAAAATAGAATGTTAAGGAAGCATCTCTTAACAACTGTGACACCCCCCCAAAAATCCTGTAGAAAAATGAGCCTTTAAGTATCAGCCAAACCCTTTTAACAGCCCGGAAACACCTTCCCACTCAGTACATGAGAGCGGGATTTATCCCCCACTTTGCGCCGGGAAAAAATATACCCGCGGGGACCTCACAGAAAAACTCCCGGTTTTCTTATTGGGTTCCCTCTCTGCACATTTCAACAGCTATGCCCTCTTCCTTTCCCAAAAGTTCTTTGCCCCCTGGAAAACCCCTGTGCCCGCACCTTTTACAATCAACAAAGCACACTTCGGTTCCCCTTCAAAAAATACCAAAGTTTTCCCCACTTCGTCCCGAACCAAATTTTTTCCCGAAATTCTTTTAAAAGGAAATCTACTTTCGAAAAGAATCCAAATTCCCCCCATTTCCAAACTGCTTTCAATTAATGTCTGAAAAGTCGAAAGCATAAAGCATTTAAAAACCGGATAAAAACTAAAAGAGGAATTTTTTTATTTTTTTTAAAAAAAAATCCACTTAATAAATAAAAAGCTACAAGCAATGGTTTACAAGTTTTTTTCACCAACAAAAATTAACTTATGTAAAAAAAAATTCCTGATTTTAAATTTTTCGTGCTTTTAAAAATTTTCAAAATTCATTGATGAAGCCTTTTATGATTCCCAGAGTACCTTTTTTAAAAAATTTGTTAAAATTTGTTTTTAAAACTAGAAATTTTGGGGTTAAAACCTGTTAGGATAAAAAAACACATCAGAATGATTGGCTCAAAAAAATAATTTTTGTTCAAAGTTTTTCAGTTTTTAAATCACTTAGATTTTAAAATTTAAATTTAAACGGGCCTTTTTAAAATAACCTTTAAAAAAATTGATTAAACAAAATTGCATTAAATTTTATTTAAATTTTCCACCTTTAGCAATACAGAATATAAAGCAAATTACTTTGTATGATTCGGTTAAAAAGTTGCAAAAAGAAAAAATTTTAAGGGTAGGTTATCAATACTTTTACCCCCTAACAAAAAACCACTGTTTTTAAAGGGTAATGTTTTTAAAGGGGGTCCCTTGGCCCAAGAAAAATAAAGTGAAAGATTGACTCTCTATTTTCTCGTGATCCAATAATGAAGTTGTTACTAACAACTCCAGTTCTTTTTGAAAAACCTCTGGCCCACAGGTAAAAACAGAGGTTTCCTTTGATCCCCCTTTTGAAAATCCTAGATTTCCATTTTTCAGCACAAATTAAAAGGGGACCAGAAAAAAGATAAAACGGGGGGGAAACTCTCAGCATTAGCCTTGGGAACCGAAAAAGTTCCCCAGGGCTGTCTGTAGTAAATCTATTGTTAGGGCACTTTAAATTTAAAAATAAAATAATAGAAATGTTTTTGTAATACACTAAAAAAAAAAGGGAAAAGGGATTTTTTGTAAAAAAAACATTAGATATCTAACCCCAAAAAAATAAAACAAACAATCCAAAAAAACCAACCAAAAACCCTTTAAAAATAATTTAAAAAAATCTTTTTTTATAGAGCGCCAACATTTCCCCCCAGGACTTTTTCAAATTAAAGGGGAAAAAATACAACCCTTAAACATTAAAAGTACTACAAAAGAAAAACAAGGTGGGGGAGGGCCCTGCTGTGAGAGCTTACAATCGGGGGGGAAAGGGGGTATGGGTTGGGAAAAATTACGGGAAAAAAGTGCCAAGTTTAACCCAAAGGTTCCCCGCCATGTTTTTATAAATGGGGGGTGGTTTACATGGAAAAAAAAAATGAACCCGCCCCAAACCCGACTGTCATCTATATACAGAAAAAGTGCCTTGGGCTGCCCCCCGTGTAGGGGTGACAATGTTGGATAAAGTTAAAGGGGTCCTTTGGGGGGGCGAAAGAAAGGTGTGTTTTTCCCGGGCCTCTTAAAAAATGTGAGGGTTGGAATTTTCCTGATCCCCCGGTAGAAAATTCCCCGAAATTGGGGCCCGCCCCGGTGAAATCTTGTTTGGCAGGCATGAAAAGGTTTGGGTTTATTTTATGGTGTAAACCCATACAGCAGCAGAGCAGGAAGGCCCGGGGCGGGTTGGGGACAGAGACGAAGGGGGGGTTTAAGTTTGGGGGGGGCAGCGTTTTTGGAGAGCTTTTGGGGAGAGTTCTGGTTTATATGTTTCCGTACTGGGTGGGCAAAACCCGTACAGTGAATGAACAGGGTAGAGGCGTCAGTATAGCAGCTGGAGAGAAAGATGAGCCTGGCTGCTGCATTCTGGACAGATTGGAGAGGGGAGAGTTTGCAGAGAGGGAGACCAATAAGCAAGGAGTTACAGTAGTCAAGACGAGAAAGAATAAGAGCAGTAATAAGAGTTTGAGTTGTTTCCACAGTGAGAAACGGACGGATTTTGGAGATATTCTTGAGGTGCAGGTGACAGAAGCGGGCAAGGGATTGGATATATGGGGTGAAGGTCAGATCAGAATCTAATATAACCCCAAGACAGTGGGCCTGCTGCCTATGAGAAATGGTGGTACCACATACAGAAACAGAAATAGTAGAGGGGGGGGGGGTTGGTTAGTACATGGCGGAAAGACAAGAAGTTCAGACTTAGTGAGGTTTAGTTGGAGATAGAGAGAGGACATGATGTCAGAGACAGCGGACAGACAGTCACTGGTGTTTTGTAGCAGGGCTGGAGTGATGTCATGGGAGAAGGTGTATAATTGGGTGTCATCCGAAGAGAGATGGTACTGGAAGCCAAATCTACTGATGGTTTGTCCAATGGGGGCTGTGTAGAATGAAAGGAGGAGAGGACCTAGAACTGATCCCTGAGGAACTCCAACAGCAAGAGGAAGAGGAGGTTGAACTGGAAAATGAGACACTGAAGGAGCGTTCAGAGAGGTAGGATGAGAACCAAGCGAGAGCGGTGTCCTGGAGGCCAATGGTGCTGAGCATGCTGAGGAGAAGTTGGTGATCAACAGTGTCAAATGCTGCAGAGAGATCCAAGAGAAGCAGCAAGGAGTAGCTACCCTGAGATTTTGCTGTTAGGAGATCATTGGAGACTTCAGCTAAGGCAGTTTCCTTGGAGTGTAGGGTGCGGAAACCTGATTGCAGAGGGTACAATTAGGCACACAAAACATGTAGTGCCACCTCATATTATACCCCTCTCCTATATCGAACATTAAACAATCCAGAACAACTGAGAGTATTGGGTAAAAAATCTCATATTTTATATTTTAACTCTTATAAAATCCAATCTAAAGGTACAAAATAGTATGTGTTCATAAAAATCCAAGAAAAATGGCAGAGCAGATATCCCACCTATAAGTAGTGGTGTGTATATAATGGTACTACAATGTTGATAATTATATACCCAAGACCTAAGACCAACATCCCACATCTACAACAAATATCCCACCGTAAAGACTATATAGTGTCAAAAAAGCTAAATAAGTGAAAGACATGGAGGGATAAAGGTATCATTGGTATGGCATCAGATCTTACCAATATAGGGAACTGCTCTCCCAAACTCCTAACAACCATAATAACCTAGAAAAGTAATTGAATAGGGCATTTAGTGTAAAACAAGTATGATATAAAAAATGTTTCACATGGCTTTTATCAATGGTTGCAGGAAAAATAATAAATAAAAAATGTGTACAGTAATTTACTGTATACATATTTATCCCAAAACTGTGCCAAAAATGTTGTTTCTGCTGTATGAAAAAAGTCCTCATATAGCCATGTCACTAAAAAAAAAAAGAGTTTGGTTGCTTGCAAAGCAGATGACAAAAAAATAAACAATAAATAACAAGTCAGTAAGATGACAAAGCAATTGTCCTAACTGTACAAATTACCACTGGTGGAAATCAGCTAACATGGACACAAATATTGAACATTGCTCTTACTAATTCCATTTTATATGTGTTACAAGAAAATAATTTCTGCTGAGTTTTCCTTATGGAATGATGAAATACTAGCATAAATCACAAGGCCTATCTCTGTAAGGTTCCATAAAATGTAATTAGATATTTAGCAAAATTTGTGTTCTGAGAGATCAGTAATAAATCTCATTACACAAAAGAGGAATTAAAGAAACATCTACATTATTATACTCATCACACTCTATTTGATATTCAAATCTGAATATATTGCTAGAATTTATTAGTTAATGAATATATGACATTACAGAAACAGCAAGGAAGTTAGAAAAAAGTTGGAGAAAGGATTAACAACGAAGCCAATTAATGATAGTGCAATTTGCTTTGTAGAAAAATATTCTTTGCTAACTATGTATAAGATTGGTTACATATATCTTTAGTATGCAAAGGGGTGGACTCCAGAGGCGATATGTATGAATCTCGCCACGTCGGGGTGCACCTTTCCGCCTGTTTTCCGGCTAAATCTCCGCCTGATTTATGTCAGCGCTGGGGCGCGCTCATACATACTATGTAAAGTCCGCCGCGCCTCGCCAGTGTTTGAGGCGCAGTGCGGGACTTAGGCGCAGTGCGGCGCTGCGCCTAAGATTCGCCGTCCGAGGAGGTGCGCTCATACATGCGGGGAAAAGTTCCCTGCGCCTCGCCAGTGTGTGGGGCTCAGTGTGGGGACATGGGCGCTGTGAGGGACTGCGCCTCACATGTATTCCCATGTGAGACAGGCTGGAGAACAGCGAGTAATCATTAAAGATGTCCGTGCGGAGTATGAATAAAAAAATCGCCTTTATAAAGGCGGAAAACATTCTCAGATAATGAGCTCAAACCTCAAAAATAAAAAATACATTAAAAAAAATCACTTTCCAAAAATCTAGAACGGCGCTACATCAAGAATTAGGATATTGGAAATTGCCGGGAAATACAGTAATTCAAATTCTGAAAGCTATTCTCATTGGTCGGCAGAAACCGGCCAATCAGAATAGGAGCGACAGTGAACCATTAAAACCTATGGAGAACTATTGACCAATCAGAATCAAAAGCGGGACCGTTCAAAATACAGTAAAAATGCAGAAAAGAGCTGATTGGCTGAGCTAGTGGGGGCCTGGCTATCTCGGCCAATCAGAATAGGAGCGACAGGGACCCATTATAGCCTATGGAGAAGTTAGAACCAATCAAAATCAAAGGCGGGACAGTTCAAAATACAGTAAAAATGCTGAAAAGAGCTGATTGGTTGAGCTAGCGGTGGCTTGGCTATCCCAGCCAATCAGAGCGTGAGCTACTTCTCCCATTGTAGTCTATGGAGAGATGGGCGCAATGCAATCTCGGCTCTCAGCGCCGTGCGGCATAGAGTATGATTAAAAAAAACATTTTTATTAAATGTAAAATATTCTCTGAAAAAGAGCTCAAACATTCTATAAACATAAATCAATTCAATCCCGAACAACGCGTTTGTCGCCGAGACCGGCGCTACATCGGGAATTGCAATAGAGAGAATTGCCGGGAAATACAGTAATTCAAATTCTGTAAGCTATTCTCATTGGTCGGCATAAACCAGCCAATCAGAATAGGAGCGACAAAGACCCATTATAAGCTATGTAGGAAAATTGACCAATCAGAATAGGAGCGGCAAAGACCCATTATAAGCTATGGAGGAGTATTGACCAATCAGAATAGGAGCGACAAAGACCCATTATATACTATGGAGAAGTTTGGACCGATCAAAATGAAAGGCAGGACAGTTCAAAATACAGTAAAAATGCAGAAAATTGCTGATTGGCTGAGCTAGCGGGGCTTGCCTATCCCAGCCAATCAGAGTGCGAGCTACTTCTCCCATTGTAGTCTATGGAGAGATGGGCGCAATGCAATCTCGGCTCTCAGCGCCATGCGGCATGGAGTATGAATAAAAAAATCATTTCTATTAAGTGTAAATCATTATCAGATAAAGCCGGGAAACCTTCTATAAAAATAAATCTGTTAAATCCCTAATAACGCGTTTGTCGCCGAGACCGGCGCTACATAAGGAATAGCAATAAAGAGACTTGCCGGGAAATACAGTAATTCAAATTGTTTAAGCTCTTCTCATTGCCATATACCAGCCAATCAGAATAGGAGCGACAGTGGCCCATTCTAACCTATGGAGGAGAATTGACCAATCAGAATAGGAGCGACAGGGACCCATTATATCCTATGGAGAAATATTGACCAATCATATTCAAAGGTGGGACAGTTCAAAAATACAGTAAAAAGGCAGAAACGAGCTGATTGGTTGAAGCGGCGGGGGCTCGTCCAGCTTAGCCAATCAGAGCGCGAGCTACTTTCTCATAGAGTTCTATGGGAAAAGAAATGCCGAGCGAGCTCTGTTTGTGATTGACTAAGTTAAAAGAGGCGCGGTTATTTGGGCCAATGGGAGAGCGAGCGACTCTCCTATGGGTTTTCTAATGCAATCTGAAATAAAACTGTACATGGCCGAAATCAAATGATAATACTGCCGAAGTTGTCCCGATGTGTATATAAAATGATCAATAATATGGGGGGTAAATATACAAAAATATAAAATCAATAAAATCAGGTTTATTTCTTTATTTTCGTTAGCCAAGGATCAATAGTATGGGTGTAACGAAAATAAAGAAATAAACCAGATTTTATCGATTTAATATTTTTTTTTTCGTTACCCCAATATTATTATTCATTTTATATACACATCGGGACAACTTCGGCAGTATTATCCTTGGTGGGTGACCCATACACCTGGCCTACCCATAGCTTTCTTAGCCTAAAAAAATCCCGAGATTCCAGGTGTGTCTCTTGTAAGAGCGCAACATCTGTCTTCAATTTTTTCAGGTGTCTAAGGACCATGAGTCTTTTCTCTGGGGATCTAAGCCCCTTGATATTCCATGAAATGAAGTTAATCATTTATAAGCCCTAGAATGGTATCCTGCCGGTGGGGAAGGGCACAACCTCCTTTCCTATTGAGGACTTGAAAGAATTGCCCGTTTGGGCTGATTCTCCAATTATTTAATACAAAAACCTCCCAACTTAACCTAACTATAACATCCTTTTTGGCTAATCCATTATGATAGCCCTTCTCCTCGGAGTCGTCGCTCTGGGAGGAAAGCCTTAGTGAGAGAGAACGAATGATATAACTCTCCCCTAGCATAGGCTCGTGGACTTCTCTTCTTCCCGACATGAGGAAGCACATTATTTAACCAATCACTCCATTTAGGAGAAATGCGCACCAAATACAGACCTGTGATCTACAGCATACTATATCTTAATTCTACTTTCCCGCCCCGACAGGTATGACATGAGAGTATCCCCTTAGGTCTCGAAATGAGACTAAAAGACCTCCTCAAAAGGCCTAGTTGTTCATACCCTGAGGACCATATCCCTTCCAAAAACGACCCACCCCTACTTTGGGTTGCTCAGGGGTAGAGGTTCAGGAACCCAGGGAAGAGGCTGATCTCTTTCGCTGTTCCTTTGGGCTAGGTATAGAGTTCCGAGGCGAAGATGCCCTTTTATCCTGGTGGCTCTCAAGTAGTGGAAGATCTGGCAGACGTCGCTGAGGAGAAAGTCCCGGTGGTGTGTCACGTTGAGCATGGTTCCTTTTGTCCAGATAAGCTTGGGCCTCCTCTGGGGTGCAGTATGTGGAGGAGTTCCCATTTTTATGGAATATACGAAGAACTGCCAGGTATAACAATGCAAATTTTTCTTGCTTGGGGTATAGGGCTGTGCACACGGCTGAGAATGCTCTGCGCCTTTTAACGAAAACGCTGAGTAATCTTCAAAAATTAATAGCCTGTGGCCCTGATATAGTAGATCGTCCCTTAACCTCTTAAAGGCCCTAAGGATCTCGCTTTTCTCGTTGAAATTTTATTATTTAACAATAACCTGCCTTGGCCTTTCTCTAGTTGACAGATTAGATTTCTCACCCCGCAGGTTGGGGCCTATACGGTGGGCCCTCTCGACTGTACACTTACCAGCAATGCCTAGTAGGGCAGGAATTTCATGTTCACAGATAGAGTGTAAGTTAGCTTGCAGAAAGGATTCTGGGATTCCCAGTATTCTTAAATTATTCCGTCTGGAACGGTTCTCTAAATCCTCAACTTTGTCAGTTAGGCGTTTGTTGTCTGAAAGTACGTCTTTTAGCTGGGATCTTAGTTCGTCTGCATCCATTTCTAACGAATGCACCCTGAATTCCAGTTCCTCAATGCGGCCCCTATGTTCAGAGATGTCACCTTTGATCTGCTCGAACATATTAGTCACAGTAGTAGCCAGAGTCTCTCGGAGATCAGGGGTGATCTGGCGCGCAACTTCTGTAGCTATTTGTTTGTAATTATCCTCAGGGGGGATAGATGTCTCCACGGCCACACACCGTGGGGTAGGTGGAGGGCTGCTCCTTTGTGAAGAGGACTCGTCCCAGATTGTGGGGTTAATAGCCTCCTTATTGTTTAATTCAGGCGCTTTGCCCTCCTTCCCTTGTTTCAGCGTTTTTGACTTCCCCATTTTCTGTAGGTAGCGGTCCATGCACTCCAGTCAGGGTATACAGGAGGGGAAGGACTTGAGCCCCCGCAGTCCAGCCAAGTAGTGGCGTTGAGCAGAATTTGTGAGCCAGTCACAGTTGCCTTAGGATGCACCCCAAAACAGCTCGATGATCAGTGGGCTTATACTTCCAACCCCACAACCCCAAAATGGCTGCTTGCTGTGTCTCATCCCCTGGTACAAAGGGGGATAAAGAGGCTCCTGCTGCTTTATGTAGCTGGCTGGATAAATGAGCCGGGAAGCTATGTCCCTGGAAGATAGGCCCTTGTGAGAGAGGCCAATGGGGATGAGGGCTCAGTTTACAGCATGTAGCAGGCCACGGTACAGCGGGCTATGGCAATGGGCAAGTCAAGATGGTGGTCGGCGCCCGGTATTGGTGCTAACACCTGCCCTGTAGAGGAGCACTACAAGAAGCACAGCGTGCTTCGCCGAATGTCCCTCGGGACTGGCTGGAACAGAGGCTGTGTTCTCAGGTACCTGCTTAGCCGCGGCCGGTGCTTTCTTGGCGCGGCTATCCCCCGTCGTTCGCATCCTTTGCCTCCGCGTCTGGTCCCGCCTCCACCTCTCGCAGCGTCACACAATCCGGGTCCCGAAACTCGGCCTGATGCCTCTAAGCTTGGACCGGGTGAGCGCCCGTCGTCTCCTGCGTTTCCTCTGATGCCTGTATGCCTCACAGGGTAAGTTCAGCTGGGGTAGATGCCGGGTTTTGGTGGCTTTTCACCGGAGCTCTTCTGCCTGCCTCAGCTCATGGCGGCGCCGGAACCGGAAGTGATATCCTAATTCTTGATATTGCGCCGTTCTAGATTTTTGGAAAGTGATTTTTTTTTAAATATTTTTTATTTTTGAGGTTGAGCTCTTTTCTGATAATGTTTTCCGCCTTTATAAAGGCGATTTTTTGGAATCATACTCCATGCTGCACGGAGCTGAGCGCCGAGATTTCTGTTGCGATCTTCTATGCTTCCTCGCATGTTCCGTTCTTGCTTCACTTCGCCGCCACTGGAGCATTTAGACCAAAATAAACCAGGTCTGACTGTCGGAGCTGCAGAGCACTGCATTGCGACGCGCTTTTGGCGAGCCGCGATCGTACATGCCTCGGGGTTTTCGAGTGCGCCGTGTCCCGCCCAGGAACGCCTACTACGCGCCCACACTGCGCCCATTTCCCGCCCCTTCATCCGGGGCGCAGCTGAAAGTGGCGAACGCTGCACCTAACACTGCATCCCTGCGTCCGACAGGGGGATTCGGGCCGGGAGGCGCAGTTTACTCCCAAAAACAGGCGAAAAGCCCGATCATACATGTCGCCCCAGGTTTTTACCATATGAAAATGGGACCTCGAGGTCACACCCTTAAAGATTCCATTGTACTCCCTTCAGTGTCTGTGTCTTCTGTCTTCCCACAGCGAGTAGTTTCCCTCTCCTAATTTGAATCTCACAGGCAACAGAGTTGTGATTTACAAGTTCACCTAAAGTTTTGCAGTAACAATACTAGGATATTGCAGACCTTCAAGTGGCAAAACACATTAGTCACCACTTACCTTCACCACAAAAAATACTCTAAATGCTACAGCACATTTTATTATACAGCAGAGCATCCAAATAATGAACATTATAAATATTGCTAATCTACAGAACCAATTTTTAAATCACAGGATAGGGAACCTGAATATTACGAAGGGATTCTACAGAAACTTCTAATCAACTACTTTTAGGATACATGTATCCCACAAGAAGATATATAACGTTACTTTTAATAAATATATTTTGTAAAAATTAACCAAAGAAAATCCAACAATCACCCTATTGTTACCCTTAACAAAAGAGAATGAGCAAATATTGGCCCTACCTAAAACAGGACTATTACCCCAATAAGTACAAAAAGCCCTATGTTAACCCTATTTACAACTAAATAGAAAGATGACAGAAAACAATAAACAACTACAGGTAATAAGCCACCAGAAAGTTTCCTTTAGTCCACAATAAACTCCATTAATGTCAATGAAAATATTATTCAAAATAACCAAAAAGATGTTCCACCCCTAATATAGAGCCACATTGTGATTCCCATTAATTGACAGTACACACCATAAACGTCAAGTGGCAATGTTGTCAGCAAATTTTATTCAAATTTTGTTTTATCTCCAACAAGTATCTCCTATTATAAAATAGGATCATCAGGGAACACAATTAAGGGAAAAAAATGACAAATCAGTTTTAACAAAACAGGAAAAGAAAACACGATGTATGCTATGTATACTGGTAATAAAACATAATAAAACACCAGAAGTCTGGTGGTTAGGGCACCCTAGATGATATGAAGGCGGGGTTAATAACATAGTCTTCCCCTTAAAGTGTATTTCACTAACCTTATTGCAAGTTTCACTATCCTTTTGCATTGTGATGTCTTACCCAATGCTCATTCCGGACCATCTGTGTTATTCTCCCGCTGCTATTGGCATCCCTATAGGCCTCCTGTGTAATACCGGAAATGCCTTCACGGGAAATCGGAAGTTTCCGTGTGATACTAAATGCTTGTCTCCTCGACTCACAAACTACAGCTGGGCCACCTTCATTCATTCACCAGCTTTCACGACTACCAGAAGTTTGTCCCAGCTCAACCGCATCACAACGTGAACTGACAATTAGATTTTCATTAGATGTCTATACAATGTTATGACACTTAATGTGCGTGCATAATGTTTGATGTGCATTATGTTTTATTACCAGTATACATAGCATGGCACAGTAAAGGATATCAGTACCTTATACTTAGCTTGTAAAAAGATTCCCTTGAGGAACCCCACTTGAAGTGTGGGGGGAAACGCGTCGGGTTGGCCACAGTTGTTTATGCTATATCTGGTATTGGTTATTGGAGGTGTTGCAGCATTCTCCCGAAAATTCATGTCAGCAGGACCCAACTGTTAAAGTGGAACCGCCCTTATTTGGGGCGATTATTCCGCTGACAGGGAAGGTCCAGGGGAGATAATCTTTGGAATAACACCCCTCCTTTTCTATTCCTGTCTGTATCGGAAGTGGATTTGAGCACAGGTAATAGGTGTAAAAAATTTATATTTGTAATTTTAATTAACAAAATAAAAGGTATTTTTAGAGGGGAATTAATATTATGCAGTGATATGGTGATTTATAATTTCCCAATTGTAATCTATTAGTTTTGCAGTTTTTCATACTTATTTCTATCACTGCCTTTGGCGTTACATATATTTGTATTATTTACCATTTGATATGAAAGAAATAAGTACTCACAATACTAAGTAGAAATAGCAAGTGCTGAGAGGATCACAGATACTAAATATAGCCAGTGATGTCAAAATAGAACGTTCAGATTACAGTCGCAGCACCATATGTCCCATAAAAGCTCCGCAATGAATGGTGACTAAGTAGATGTCTGCTGCATGGATCTTCCGTCCAGGGCAGGTTGAGCAGACATTGTAAATGTCATAATGAGAAGGACTGTCAAGAGAAAATTGATTTCCACTCTGCAGTGTTGAGAGAGCAGTAAAAAGTTCTAGTTTGATTAGAACCTCGAACTTCTGTGAGTTCGGTTCGAAGTTCTATTCAAATTCGAACTTCGAACCCCATTAAAGTCTATAGGAGAAGAGGTTCTGG
This sequence comes from Phyllomedusa bahiana, assembly GCA_025379985.1. Lineage (NCBI taxonomy): Eukaryota > Metazoa > Chordata > Amphibia > Anura > Hylidae > Phyllomedusa > Phyllomedusa bahiana. The sequence continues at coordinate 30,828 of JAODAL010017174.1, read as the reverse complement.
TAAATTTTTATACCTATGCAGATGAGGAGAAGCTGTAATTACCATCCATAACAGTGAACTGGATAAGTGGAACAACTTAGTGAAGCAAATTTGGCTCTAAGAGTGACATAAAAAAAATCGAGAGGCTAAAATACTTTATCCCTTTCAATGGCTAACTGAAAAGATGAGAACAGCTTGCAAACAGGGGCGCAGCTATAGGAGGTGCAGTGGTAGTGCTGCTATGGGGCCCTGCATCCTGAAGGAGCCCAAATGCTCCTTTGACACATAAGAGATTTGAAGATGGTGTGTTATACAATTACCGAACCCCCAAAACTGCAAAAACAGTGCTTTTGGGCATTGAGTATGATTTAGCAAATCCAAGCACTCTTTATAATATATATCCATGTATATGAGAGTTAGGTGTTATGTGAGCCTGCAAATGTCACCAAATAACAGCTTCTAGGTGTAGGGAAAGATGCAGCCAGCAATACCAAACTCCCTAACTATTGATGTCTATTTAGAAGAAAATGCTATCTAACTAACTAAGAACAGTCTCTACAGTACAAAGAGTGAGCTGAAAATGGCATTCACAAGGCAATGCAGTGAAATATATGTAACATGGTCATGTGATTTTAGCAGCCAATGAGAGTCCTACACCTAAGCAATGATGTTTTTGACACTTCTCTGTGCTCTGCACTGATTGAATGGCCAAAAAAAGTGCAGAACGGTGATTGGATGGCCACCAAAAGTGCAAAAGCTGCTGAAAATGAAACTGAAAATGATGTGTCGAACTAGAACTAGAACTTTACGCGAACGAACAGTAAAATGTTCAGTTCGGTTCCAGTTCTAAAAATTGGGTTAGTTCTACTAGAACTTGTTGTTGGTGTATGTATGTTTGTATGTATGTATAGTATGTTTAGTTAGTGGCTAGACGGGCAAATGTTTATTCTGAGTTTGGTTTGTTCCTGTATATTTATCCTTAGCCTGAATAAAGCTAGCTGAGGCCAGTGTTAAAATGATGGTGTCAGAGTGGTGTCAGAGTGTTGATGTGCCTGAACCATTTACCAAAAGCGGCGATCTGTGAGCTGAGAAACCCCCATGACGGTCCAGGATGGCGTCCGGACATGAGTAAGGTTTCAAATTATTTTGTATAAAAATCTTCCAATCTTATGGCAGGAGGAGAAACTTATGTCAATAATGGATGAAAAGATCAAATGTAAATCCAAAAAAATAAGACCCTAGGTAACAATCTCCCACTAAACAGTTTTCTTTCTATAGAAAATTATAGACGCATATGAATTTCCCAGAAAGGATTTTTCAGTTGTGGAGGAGCTAAATGTAATGTTTGTATATATGCAGATATAAGAACAGAGTTTAAAAACAGACATACAAATAAGCTATATGCAATCAATAAATTCATCAATTGTGACACGTCACGTTATCTATGCTATATATTGCACAATATTCAATTTATATTACCTTGGTTGTACCATTAGAAAATTGAATAGTAGAGTCGCTGAACACCTAAGTAGTATAACTAAGGGGCAAACCACCTCTGACGCAGCTAGACACTTCATAGATCAGCATAGTAGTGATGTAACAGCGCTGCAGTTCTTTGGACTCAAAAGAGTTAATCCACTGCAGAGAGGCAGAGATTGGAAATATGCTCTGCCCCGGAGGAAGGCTTATTCGAGCTTGGAATTGGACACACAGAGACCTCAAGGTTGAAGGTATAGAAATGACTCCATGTACTTTTAATAGAGTATATTAACCTGAGGATCATGCATATTATGTATTGGATATGACATGTATTTAGTTTGCCTGCATTTTTCTATATTCTTGTGCTTTTCTTTATACCTACAAGTAGTACCACAATGATTAGTTAGAGGTTGTTTTTAAGTGTTTTGACGAGGGTGAAAGCATGCTGTAATCAAGAGTCAGTGGGTGACTTGAATAGTGTTAGTCTTTATATTATCTGCTTTATCACTAAGCCTGCCACATGTCTGCACAAAATCAAATACAGGAGTGCTGGTTTTATTTATATATTCACCGGATTCCCTACTTTTCTTCATTAAACCTAAAATGTTTATGAGTCTGTTCCTGAGAGAAAACTCTGTTCATATGTATGGATTGATACTGTGAGAAAGTGTGAAAGTGAAAAGTGTGGTTTACCACCCTCAGTCCATCAGTGGTGTGGTGTGAGACATTGGAAAGTTTGGAAACATGCCAGGATGCTATACAAAATAGTGTTAAGAAGGTAGCCTGAACAATGAAACTGAATGTTGGTTTGTGTGTTAGCAGGTTTGTGCAAGTTGTAAAAGAGAGCTTTGCATTAAAAAAAGCAACAATCGTGAGTATTAGAGGAAGTTAACCAAGTAAACCCATTTCTGTTAAGAAGATAACACAAGGATAAGTTACTTCTAGAGATAACCATATGTATTATGGTTTCTGACAGGAGTATTTGTGCTGCTTTATGGTTGGGTTGTTAAGAGGTCTGAGACTGTGCAGGAGGAAAGGGTGCATAGACAGTCAAGTTGATTGGTAAAAAAGAGACTGTTCACCTCTCGAGGAAGCCCATTTGGAGACTAGCAGTCCAATGAGTCCCAACTAGGAGGACCTCACATTTAAGATGTAGGGAACTGAAGAAGAGTGGTGGTTGTCATGAGGACACAGTGCAGAAAGAGAGTAGTGAGAGATATATGCCTTGAAATGGAAGCTTGAACTTAGTCTAGTGAAATAAATCCAGAATGGCTAAGGTATTTGGATAAAGAATAATGGAATGCAAAAACATGTTTACAAATTCAGGCGCCCCAGAAACCCTTTAACAATTAGATGCAATTAGATTAGTGGAAGATGCAGGTGGCCACACAGGTAGTATGTAATGTTTTTTAGTTTTCAGACCTATGTAGCAGGAATCACATTCATTTCATGATGATGTCTATGTGCATTAAACAATATTTGTTCAAGCTAAAATGTTTGGTTAACATTGACATTTTAGCAGTCTGGCACTTATGGGAAGGAAATTCAGTGCACCTAGGAATAGGCACTGGATTGTCAGACTGATACAATAGTTTATTATTAAATAGCTATTCCATCTTTACAAATATGGTAATGCTTATGTTAATGTCATATTAGTGTTATGGCTTTCATTCTTAATGAGAGAGGGACAACCATCCTTTTATAAAAGGCAAGACTGAAGATGATATAATTTTACACTATTCTTGCTGCCAAAAATTAATAGAGACCTAACAGTATGGAACCCAATATTAGTGTGAACAGAGCCCCAATTACGATAATGATGTTTTGTTTAAACTTTATTTTTTTTACATAATGTTACCTTTTAAATTAATATACCATCCATGGACTGTACATATTTCAAATTTAGGCTATAACTAAAACAAGGATATTCAAACTAACTGAATCCACATTCACTTGGACTACGTGAATATGTATGCTCGGGAGATTTTACAGCGCAAAACAGTGGACTAAAATAAGAAGATATTTATTACATAAAAAACATAGAAAAAACTTGTTTAGTCTATGACAACTTCTTCAGGTTCCATCTATTGATCTTTTTCATCTTTTGATGGAACCTGAAGAAGTCGTCATAGACGAAACACGTTGTTTCTGTGTTTTTTATGTAATTAATATCTTCTTATTTTAGTCCACTGTTTTGCTCTGTAAAATCTCCCGAGCATACCCATTCACGTAGTTCAAATGAATGTGGATTCAGTTAATCCAAGTATCCTTGCTTTAAAGGGGATATATCGCTTCTTTAGTTCGGCTGATTCATACTGCTCTCAGCTTCTCAACTCTAGAAATGCAGGGGCGTTTCTTCCCCTCCCAGCTGGGTGACATAATCCCCCTTTCACTGTTCATGCTAGCTCCTGAGACTCCCTCGCCCCTCTCTGAGTCCACATGTCACTGTGTCTCTCCCTATTAGTCTTATTTTGTAAGAGCTGTATACATGCCACAGGCTGCATTCAATCTAGATTGAGCACTAATCTCTTCTCCTCTCACAGCTGGAGATTTGTTACAGTTGAATCAAGCTTTCTATGAACGGCACAGATTTCCCTTCTATGCAGGAGAGTTAGGCACCGAGACACAACTGTGCTGTTTTCTGATTGTAGAATCTGCTGCAGTGTGTTCTTCTAGGGGTGCAGAGAGAAATTGCTTCGGGCCCTAACTCTGAGTCAGAGAGGCAGGGATCGACACACAATTGTACTGTTTCCTGATTATAGAAGCCCTGCAGTGTTATTCTGTTTCTTCTGGCTGTGCAGCGTGAAAATGTTCCGGTCCCTTACTTTGAGTGAAAGGCAGGAATGCAAGCTCTGTGAATACAGCCGACCTGGGGACAAACAGAATGTAAATGAGCTCTCAGCTAGTGAAATGCAAGAAGGAGGGATCTGACCAGCACTGGATATCAGTGTAAACAGAAACAGAAGATAAGGAAAACTGTGAATACAAGACAGCTTTGCTAATGACATCTAATTGCAAAGTTGCTTGTTTTCACTGTCCCCTTATTCTGAAGACAAATTTAAAGAAATGATACAACCCCTTTAATATTTCACTCCACACTAGTGGAGCTGTGCTGAGAGAGAGCTGCAACAGGCTACGTTCTATTTTTCTTGGCATGTCCGACATTGGATCAACTTCTCTGGATTCAGCAAACACACTGACGGTGGAAGTGCGGTCTGGGAAAGCTGTAGCCGGCAATCGCCATGGTATGTGGCAACTGATGATCGAATATTACCTGTGTTTTATGTTTGGCAAAAGGAGAGTTGTGCCAGCCTGAAGCACAATTTTAAAGGTTAGAGCACAACCTCTTTTGGTATATTTTTTAGTTACGTTATAATTGTGCTACACTACGGGAGCGCACATTCTTTGTTTTTTGTTTGTTACAAATTTAGATTATAGTTAATACTATTTGTGAAGCTAAAAGGTAGAGTATATCAAAAGACACTACAATATGTAGCAACAATACACAATTTACCAATTAGTAACTCATTTCATATTTGTCAACCACTGTATGACCATGCTGCACATATGGTGAAACATATTTGGGGGGCTGACATGTGTATTTAAAAAAACAGGGGTTTTTGGTAGCTCAGTAGTATACAGTAAATATACACTGGAGACCTGTTTGCAGCAGCATCTCACAATTCAGTACTCTTATGAATACAGATAAGTAAGATTAAAGGAGCAGTGATACAGAAAAAACTTGGGTTTTTAACCCTTTATTTCACATTTTAGGCCAAGTCAATAAAAGCTATATATATAAAATGATGGTGATATGTAGGTAAAGTAGTGCCCCATAAAAGTCTGTGGGTGCTATATTACAGCTTTGTGTAATTTAGAGGTTGTACAAAGTTGTAATGTACTGTATATATCAGGTCTAAACAAAACTTAGTTTAGTATTTTTTTAGTTTTTTCCCTTACTAACATTAAACCAGTAGCAACTTATTCACTATAACTTAAAAACCTTGTCAAAGGCTAAAACCTGACTTGGCTGCAAAGAGCTTGATAAGTCTCTATGATTTTATCTCTGCATGGAACTGAGCCTGTTTGATACATTGCCCCACAGGTGAAAGTATGTTCAAAATAAACCTCTACTCTGTTTGCAATTTATGTACTGATTGTTTAACTGCATTTTTCAGTTAAATAAGCCTTGTTGTTAAGTCATATATCGCTAAATATATTGTTCTGCTGCCAAAGGAAAAAAAAAGAACAAAAACTTATTTTGCCTAAGTAATTATATGTGTTTATTGTAGACAAAGAAATTATCACAGCATGAAAAAGTAATTATTTACTCATTGAAACAACTAGACACAGCAGGTAGGTAGCTTTTATTTAAGGCAACACTACGCAAGAGGCTCAGCAAGATAATGTGTTTTTGGTATAAACAAAATGTGGAATATACAAATTTAAATTTTGGTGTAAGTATTCTTATCCCAGCTTTTGGAAATACAATTACTTGCATTAGTTTCAGGGACAAGGTAAATTTACTATGAGCAGCGCATAAGCTCTGAAAAGCTTTAACTATGCATAGACATCTAGTAAACACTCATAATAGCTTATTTTGGCCTCTATTATTTCAATTACCTAACAGTTACCTGAGCTCAGATATTTTCCTGTAAGAACTGATGTATTTAATACACTCTTAAACAGCCCTTGCATCCAAAAATTTTTACATTGCTTGGACAGGATCTGACTCTTTTATTGGCATGAAATGTACAACTCCCACATGGAGTTAGGGCGTGTTGTATGATAAAGCATACAATGGAGCATGTTATTTTTTTCTCATAGATTTAATTTAAAAAAAAAATCCATAAAAAATTATTCCATAAAAAAAACCTGTGGAATCAGGATGTATGGTACAGACCTTGGGCTATTAACCTTTTTGTTCCACTGACCCCTTTGCCAATAAGGTGTAAACCATGGCCCCCTTCTCAAAATATAGCAGAAAATAGTTTTATGACACTTAACTTTTATATTTTCCCTTACTTCTTAAAGGGGTTTTGCCAAGAAGTCTTTTCCCTACTCGGCGCGCTGCTACTGTCCTGTTCAGTGTTGAAAATAGGGGAGTTGGGTTCTTCTTTTTTTAAAGATGTCATCTGTGACATCATTACGCTGCCTTCCATGCACACTCACGAGGTTGATGCTCAAAATTCATCTGACTTGGCAGCGTGAGGAGCTCTGCGGGCTAGCTGAGCAAACCTGGTGAGTGTTTGATTATACCGCAAAGGAGAACTCCTCTGTGGTTCAAAGTAACATGCTGGCTGGGGCTGGCTGCTCGTGATTGATCTGTTAGACTTCTCCTGCCCTCCTATTTCATCCTTCCAGCAGTCAGTGTCAGTTTCATTGACAGCAAGCAGCTATTACTTCTCTCCTGATTGTATTAACCCAAATTTCACTGACAGCAAGCAGAGGTCTTTACTTCAAGATGACATTTTTCCTGCGCGTTAAGTGAAGACCTCTGCTTGCTGTTAGTGGAATTTGGGTGAAAACAACCAGGAGAGAAGCAATAGCTGCTTGTTGTCAGTGAAACTGATGCTGACTGCTGGAGGGGGAGGGAAGAGGGCAGATCAATCACAAGTAGTCAGCCCCAGCCAACAGTCACTGACTGCTAGATGGGGGAGGAAAGAGGAGTGCAGGAGAAGCCAGACAGAGCAAACATGGGCAGTCAGTCTCAGACAGCAGTCACTGACTGCTGGAGAAGGGAAAGAGGGAGAAGCACGACATAAGACCATCCAGCCCAGGCAGGGAGATACAGCTCATGTATGACTGTGCACGCTCCCGTTCCAGGCATCAGAGAGAGAAGGAAAAACCACGCAATTGCGGTCAGACAGACAGAAGTCAGAAAGCTGGTCAGAACCTCTGACAACGAGCAGTAAACACATGAAAAGTAAGAAAGGCTGCAGCTGTGACAAAGTACTTTTTTTTTTTACTATATACACTTATGAAAGTTATTAACTACTGATTGTGTAGCATCCCATTTCTACATTATATCATGGCAATTCACCTTTTAGATTAACCATCATTTATAGCACAACTTTTCATAAATTGACAGTGCTAAAAATTGAAAACTTTATTATATTGGAAGAAATTGCATAACATATTTTGGAGTGCTTTTTTTTCCAGGATTCCTTGTAAAATGAAACATTTTATCACTGAAGAAAATCAGTATAACAAAACCCTTACTGAGACCAGGTACCACTGAGAAAAAAGGTTAAAATATAACTTTTAATTCTAATATCTAAAAACCTCTTATATATCCCAAATCATATACATATACTTAAAAAGTACATCAACTCCTAAAGGTAGCAGTAAACATTAGATGAGCAAATTGTCAAGGGAGAACTGGTTATTCTTATACAATGCAAATAAGAAGCCAAATATGAAGTCTATGGATATCTGCAGATCCAGTATTGAATGTGCAGTTCCTTTTTGTATATTTTGCGATTCTGCTATGCACACTAACCAGCATATTGATATGTTCTATCACTGACTTATCATCTTTATAGCGCAGTTCATTGTCATCCTCTGAAGAAACGTAAAATCACGAGGAAACACGTCAGGAGTTACGGAGCACCAGGGGTCATACAGGTTAACCATCTAAGGTGGGGTCGCCCTTTTTGGGGCGGGGACATCACTGTATAGGCAGGGCCTGAGAGGCCTATCTGGTACATATATCTGATGTCCCCTGTGCTAACTGATTATAGATTCTGCATTTTTTGGATATATCTCGAGGTCTAAACAGAGAAGTCGGTGCAGTACCATGAGTAACCCCAGATTTTTGGCTTCTTATTTGCATTTACTTAAGAATAACTTGTTCTCCCTTGGCAATTTGCTCCTTGTTTACTACTAGCTTTTGGAGTTAATGTACTTTTTAACTATATGTATATGATTTGGAGGATATTGGATGTTTTTAGATATTAGAATTAAAAGTTATATTTTAACCTGTTTTTCTCAGTGATACTTAAAATCAAACATTTTCAGCTAAAATTGCAGATAAAACATATTTTTTTTCTTTCACAGCCTAACAATAAAAATAATGAAATAGTGGGGTCAATATACTCACATCATCCCTGGATATATTCCTTAAAAGGTGTAGTTCCCAATATGGGGTCTTTTTAGGGGTGTTTATAAAATTTTAGCAGCTTGGGGTATTCGCAAACCTGTAATGCCGCCTAAAGAAAATTGTAATGAAAATGAGACCAAAAAGTCTAGTAGGTGCTCCTCATATTCTGAAGCTTGTGGATAAGCCAAATAGTACACTAGGGCCATATATGGGACATTTCTAAACATGGCAGAATTGGGGGAATAAATGTTGAGCTGCATTTTCCTGGTCACATCTACCATGTTCCAGTGAAAAATGGATTAAAATCTGCAAAAAATTTGAAATTTGTAAATTTCACCTCCACTTTGCTTTATTTTCGGTGAAACACCTAATGGGTTAGCAAATTTCCTAAACATTGTGAATACTTTAAGGGGTGTAGCTTCATAGATGGAGTCATTTATGGGGATATCTATAACACAGGCCCCTCAAGTCCCAGCTCTATATATTATATATATGGTCAGAGCAGCGTACTATCGTCCCTAAAAATCTATGTTGTCATACATATATATACCGAGATTTCTTAAGATGTGAAAAATTGCTACTAAATTTCTAAACCCCCTTATGTCATAAAAAAATAAAAAGGCATTTATTAATTTTCAACCCTACAGTAACATAGTGTACATGCTAATTATAAAAAACAATTTCTGTGTGGAATAACTATCAGTCGTATACACAGACATTTTTAAACTTTGAAATGGCAAATGTTTCAAAAATGTTCACGACATTTTGATATTTTACACAAATAAACATGGATTGTATGGACCAAAATTACTTACTAACTTAAAGCACAATGGCCCACATGTATGAAAACTGTCTATGTCTAAAACTACTTTGTTGGCCCTAGTAACCAATTAGCGCGCCCCTTTCATTTCATATATAGCTCTGGAAAAATGAATGGGGTGCTGTGATTGGTTGCTATGGGCAACAAAGTGAATTTTAGACTAAGACAGTTTCCAAACACGTGTCCCAATGTGCCATAAGAAAACAATCTTTGAATCACATGGATAGGTAAAAGTATCAAAAAGTTATTCCCACATTCAGTGGTACATGTCAGAGTTAAAAAAAAAAATGGGGCTCTGTCAGCAAGGTCAAAATTGGCTCTTTTCTTGAAAGTTGCAAAAAATAATAAAAACAATATAAATTTGGTATTGTCAGTTTCATAATGACCAGCAGAGCAAAGCGAATGTGTCATTTATGCAACACAAAAAATTGCTTATTTGCTTTTTTCCCATTGTACCCCAGAAACACTGTTATGGGGTTTCAAATTGCATTATGTGATATATTAAATGATACAATTAAATAATTTCACGGCACACAGTAAGTTGCATCAGAAATATAGAGATTTATATTCAGATATTATGTGTAGATATGGATGGACGTATTACATGTGATTGGTGCTTAGTTAGAGCTGTCTGACACTACAATCGTCAGGGTGGTGTGATGTGTGGTCTGCATCGAGAATTTTCAGACAAATGTAGTGATTGGTGTCTTTAAGTGTTCAGTGGGGATACATAGATACTATTGTATCGTATTATATGAACGTTTCGGCTGTCGCCACAGCCTTCGTCGGCCAGATCACAGTACTGGTATGTGGGCAAAAGAAACTGCAGTAAGAACAACAATTTCTCAGAGTATCAAGGGAGAGGCAGGATGGACCCACGCATCAAGTCCAGACACTGAGTAAGTAATGAGAACAAGTGTATCGGCGCCAGCGGCAGCCAGGGGAATAGCGGTGCGGTCCTCTATATTAAATGATAGCATTAAAAATATATCCTGTTCTCACAAAAAAATATGTTCTCATGTGTCTAAAGAAAATATAAAAGCTTTTGTAAACCAGGGATGTAAAACACCGGACAAAGTGCAAAGTGCAAGTGAAATTCATGTTCAGGTGATGTGCTCAGCTCTGACATCCCTACCCCTGATTTGTTCCTCATTTAATAAGTACTCTAGATTAGGGATCTTTATTACATATACTTTCCTTTGTTTGTTATGTTTTATACCTGCTATCTATGTTTTGAGATTTATACTACTTGATTCGGAGCTATACAGTTGGGGTTATTATGCTAGATGATATGCATATCTGCATGGGTAGCTTGTTGTTTTAACTGCTGTTATATGCACAATTGTAATACATTGATAATTAAGTAAATTTTTATAATTGTGTTGTGTAATCTATAGTTTTATTTATTGCACATTGATTTATATGCCCTCACTTTTGATAGTTGCTAAGAAATGTCCGTGGCGAAGATCATTGTGTTGGTATCTTTTTTGACCTTATGATCTATTTTTAATTGTTGGTAAGGGGAAAAAGTTATATTCAAAAGTCTGTTGAACATATGTAAAAATGATAAAAATGACTAATCAGTAAATTAGGCCTCCTGACCACCAAAAACACTGAGTGAAAATACCACAAAGACCAAACGTTATCCCAAAAAACTTATGCTGACTGGTCGGGAGGCTCTTGCACACAATAAATTAAACCTGTATAGTGCTTGTGGAATCTCTGTGTTTCCCCTCCAAAAAAAACCTTGTTCCTTTTCTTCTATTATTCCCGGAGATCACCCAAAACTGTGGCTGATCTCTTGAGAAGAAAGCAGTAGGCAGCTTGACTATACCGTGGATTAGACCAGAGAAATAAGGTTTTAAAAGCGATCTATATGAGTTGTGCCATCCATTGCACAACCATACCAGGTGGACAGTTTTAACCACTTGCATCTCTCTCATATAGAGGATAATACACAAGGCATGCTTTGTGCTTCTTGTTAATTTGCAGTTGTGTTTTCCTACTAAAAAACCAGAGGCACTCTGCTTGCCAACCTATGGCGCTTAGTAAAATAACACTTCTAGGGAGAATACTTCTACGATATACAAAGTTATGCCATGAGTCGTTGATCTAAGAATTCATTCTGATTGCTCTATTTGGTATTCAGAAGGAATTTTTCATCTGATAATGGTGTTCTGTCTCAAGCAGTAACCTGGCTCACCACCAATATTGCAGGAAAAAAGGTTAAACGGGATGGCCTTACAATATGCCTGTTTTCAACCATACTTGTTATGTTACTATGCAATGTATAAAAGCAAAAAAAAACATATGGAGCAATACTAAGGGTTCATAATAAGCTACTTACAGAGAAACTAGATAAAATTATCCTGCAGATACTTACACATTTTTTCGTTTTGCCAAAGGTATCTGATTCATTAGCAGCACATAACTTTCATATTTTTTAATAGTTAAATTAGTTTGATATAGTAATAATTTTTATATTTGTTAACTTTACATTCCAATATATATGCATCAGATAGCCAACTACCTACATTTTATTAAAAATATTTTCAGTTAAACACATTCTCTGAAAGGAAATAAATTGAACTTGACTAGTTTCTGTAAGGGACCAGTAAGGGACACACGAGAAGACACAGACAGAGTGAGGCCCTGACGCTGGTCCCAACCCCTGTCCCTGCCTTTTGGGGGTACCCGACTCCTTAAAAGGTCGGCCCCAACCACAACTAAAAAACTACAGTGAATACGTGGAACACAAGACACAGACAAACAAATACAAAACACAATAAGGGGAAAGTGAGCCAAGCAAGGTTGGCAGCAAGAGGCAGTACAGTACCAAATCGGGAGACAGAGAGAAAAACGTAAGACGAGCAAAGTCGGTAACTGTCGGCAATGCAGTACAAAATCAGGGAAGAGCAGAATAGCGAAGCCAAGCAGAGTCAGGTAACCAGAAAATCCAAAAAATAGACAGGCAAGCAAAAGGTAAAGGAAGGGCCCAATATAACAGGCACAGGGGACAGGTAAGGGGAAACCTTAAAAAAGGGAACTGGTGAACACAGAGCAGAGGTGATAGGTGGAAAAAACACAAAGCCGGAAAGGGAAACAAAACTGTCAATCAAAGAGGAACACAGTTAACTAAATGGGTGCTGGAGGATTGCTGGGCACGGGCGTTGGCCAGTAATCAAATTACACACAGGGGAAAGGGAAGGGCTCAGTTCACACTGGTAACCAAGAATACAAACATTATTCAAAACCCCGGCTTCCTCGCAAACGCCGTGGCCGGCGACCAGAACTCGAAGCTGGGGGTCTGTCGTACATGATCATGACAGTTTCTTTGATATTTTCCATTTCCTATTTAATAAAATATTTTTGAGCTTCATGCAGAACTTTGATGATCATCTCAACACTTACTTAACCACACTCTTATACCTGTCAAGTTTTGCAGTATAATTAACCTGGATATTCTTTTAATCTACGTGGATTTGACTGGATTCAATCTAGATGACCATTGCCTTGGAATTACAAGGAAACTATTTATACCAACCTTCTCCTTTTATTCAAAAAGTATAATTATTTTGTAAGATAGGTATCTGAAGGGAAGCCATAGCGGTGCATGAGGCCGCTTGTCTGCCCCCATATGCCTACAAATTTATATGGTAACAAGAAAGTTTACAAAAAATTACAGCATGTTCCATCAGTTAGTGAATGTATAGGCCGTTACTTCTTGGGGAAAATATCTCTATACACATTCAGCTCCAAAGAAGCTATACAGTAGTATGCAGAGACTATATAACTCTGTCATATTCATGAGCCTTTCATTATGAGCTACAGTATCTCTCAAATTTTTATAAATAACGTATTATACCTTTTCAGGGGATATCACAGATATGACACTTTGATACAATGTAAAGTAGTCAATGTGAAGCTTATATAACAGTTTACATTTCGTGTGCCCTCAAAATATCTCAACACACAGCCATCAATGTTGAAACCGCTGGAAACCAAAGTGAGTACACTCCTAAGTGAAAAATGGACAAATTGTTCACAATTTGCCATTCTCACTCCACGGTGTTGTGTAACATGTTAGTGTTACAAGGTCTCAGGTGTGAATTCAGAGCAGGTGTGTTAAATTTGTAGTTATCACTCACACACCCTCCCACAGTGGTCACTGGAAGTTCAGCATGATAGCTCATGGCATAGAACTTTCTGAGGATCTGAAAAAAAGAAATGTTGCTCTATATAAAGATGGCTAGGGCTATTGTCAACTTACTGAAACTGACCTGCAGCACAGTGGCCAAGACCATACAGTGTTTTAACAAGACAGGTTCCACTCCGAACAGGCCTCACCATGATCGACCAAAAGTTGAGTGCGTGTGCTTAGCATTATATCCAGAAATTGTCTTTTCAATAGAGATGTATGAGTGCTGCCAGCATTGCTGCAAAGGTTCTAGAGGTGGAGGGTCAGCCTGTTAGCATTTCAAACATATGCCGCACACTGCATCAAATTGGTTAAATTGTTGCCCCCAGAAGGAAGTATTTTCTAAACATTATACAAAAGAAAGCCCACAAACAGTTTGCTGCAGACAAGGAGACTAAGGACATTGATTACTGGAACCATGTCCTGTGGTCTGATGAGGCCAAGATAAACTTATTTGGTTCAAATGGTGTAAAGCGTGTGTGGTGGCAATCAAGTGAGGAGTACAAAGACAAGTGTGTCTTGCCTACAGTTAAGAATGGTGGTGGGAGTGTTATGGGTTCTGGCTACATGAATGCTGCTGGCTGTGGGGAGCTACGGTTCATCGAGGGAACCATGGAGGCCAACATGTACAGTGACATAATAAATCAGAGCATTATTGTAATGACCGTGCCTATTCAGGTCACAACGCAGTCCTCTGGCCGCAAGATATGGCAGAGGCTGCGCTTTTGGCCATGATTTAAAACTGTGCTGTGTATGTTCATTTCAGTGTCTGAATGCTGCCTTATTTTACTCTGTCTGGCTTTGTTTATTGTGATTGACAGGTCTCGTGACACACTCATCTGCTGCTGCTGGCTTTGTGCTGAGCAGCAGGTGAATTAGGCGAAGTTTGATGCAACACTCAGACTATGTCCTGGATGTCAGGGAGCTGATTCAATCACACTCTGGACATGGTCCCTGACTTCCTATTTGCTGCTTATAGTTAGTGATGAGCGATTGTGTCAACCATCTTTATCGATTCAATAGTCGATATTGGCAAATATCATGACGATATCCGATAGTCGATAACAGATTATCGCCGATGACCATTAAAGTCTATGGAAGAGGAACAACACCTTCATTCTTACACCCAAACAGGGGTGGAGAAGCTGGAATTAACATCCACAACAGTAAACTGGATATGTGCTACATCTTAGGCAAGACAATTAGGCAACAAGAGTCACAGAAAAAAAATGACAGCCTATTCACTATCCCTGGCCTGTACCACAGCATGACCCTTAAACCTGCATGACCCACAAATTAAAAAGTGCCAGAAGGCAGTATTATTTGAACCATCATTTTAGTTGAACAGGATATTGACTATACCTGTCCTGGACCACAGCATAACTCCAAAACCCGCATGACCCACAGATTAAAAAGTGCTGGAAAAAGGAGTCTTTGAACCACCATTTATGTTGAACAGGACATTGACTATATCTTGTACCGCAGCATGACCCTCAAACCGGTATGACCCACAGATTAAAAAGTGCCGGAAAAAGGAGTCTTTGATCCACTATTTTAGTTGAACTGGACATTGACTATACCTGTTCTGCACCACAGCATGAGCCTCAAACCTGCATGACCCACAGATTAAAGAGTGCAAGAAAAAGGAGTCTTTCAACCACCATTTTAGTTGAACTGGACATTAATTACACCTGTCCTGTACCACAGCATGATCCTCAGACCAGTCTGACCCACAGATTTAAAAAGTGCCGTAAAAAGGTTTCTTTCAACCACAATTTTATTTGAACTGGACATTGACTATACCTGTCCTGGGCCACAGCATGACCCCCAAACCTGCATGACCCCCAGATTAAAAAAGTGCTGGAAAAAGGAGTCTTTGACCCACCATTTTAGTTGAACTGGACATTGACTATACCTGTCCTGAGCCACAGCATGAGCCCCAAACCTGCATGACCCCCAGATTAAAAAAATTGCCGGAAAAAGTAGTCTTTGACCCACCATTTTAATTGAACTGGACATTGACTATACCTGTCCTGGACCGCAGTATAACCATTAAACCTGTCTGACCCACAGATTAAAAAGTGCCGGAAAAAGGAATCTTTCAACCACCATTTTAGTTGAACTGGACATTTACTATACCTGTCCTGGACCGCAGTATGACCATTATACCTGTCTGACCCACAGATTTAAAAGTGCCAGAAAAAAGAGTCTTTGAACCACCATTTTAGATGAACTGGACATTGACTATACCTGTCCTGGCCCGCTGCATGACCCTCAAATCTGCATGAACCACAGATTAAAAAGTGCCGGAAAAAGGAGTCTTTTTTCACCAAGTGTTCCCTCCATTTCAACTCATGCATTCGCTGCATGTGACTAGACATGTTGGTGGTGGTTAAACACCTAAGATTCTTCCCTCTACTGATGCGTTCACGGCAAAAGCGGCATATGACATCTCTGGGTGAATCAGAGGCTTGCTCGAAAAAGGCCCAGGCTTGAGAGGTCCTGGACCTTTACGACGGCGATAAGTGAGGAGCGGTGTTTCTGCAGATCGTGGCTGGCGGAATAATCTCAACGGAGTTGTGCGACCGCCCTCTCCCTTTTTGAGGCGGGACCGGTACTGACCATACCCGATCGTCTTCCTCCTCGTCCAGTGATGAAGCGCTCGCAAGCAAATTCTGCTGAAAAGACCACATTGGATCTGCAATGTCGTCATCATCATCATCAACACAGGTGACTTCCTCGCCCTGACATTCTGCATCCTGGAGCTGCGGGCTACAAGCAACAGGCACTGCAAGGCGTTGCCGACCGCCCGGGATTTTTGCCGATTGACCGGCTTCCTTTTCCTCCTCTGATGGCATCAGCGATTGGGCATCAGAGCAGACAAAATCATCCTCTTTGGCCTCTTGATCTTTTGAAATGCCTTCTGACCCCAACCGCATTTTGTCATTAAAGAGGTCTTCAGAAAATGGATTATCCACAGTGGCGGGTACACAAGTTGACATTTTGGCTGCCTTCGCTTCATGTTGGACGGATGCTGACGATTATGATGACAACATTGTGGCCGTGACTGGGAGGACGAGGAGGTAAGACTGCTGGATGCAGGTTGCATTAACCACTGAAGAACAGATTGGTGACAATGTTCGTTACTGAGATTCACAGGGCACCGACCCAGCGATGACAGGCCTGACGGTCCTGCAAATGAAGATCCGCTGGCTAGCTTGTTGTAGCCAGCACCGGAAGGAGCACCTTCTCTTGTACCTCCACCTCCATGTTCTACACCCCTCTTTGCTCGCTTACCACCTGCATTTTGCTCCATGTCCAGAAAGATATAAATTTAAAAAGGTATGGAAGAGTTTTTGACAGTCTCTTATTGAAAGACGGCAAATCACAGCTATTCTTAAATTCCTCTAATTTCCAACTGCCAACTAGGATTAGAAACAGTATTGTTTCTATCGAATACCTGTGAAATGCGGTCTGGTGGAAGAACCGTAACACAAAATCAACAGCTTTCTTCCTTCAGTCCCAGGGATTTACAAATGCCCAGTAGGACTAGGAATTGATAGTTTTCAACAAACTATCATATAATTGCGCTATCTGCGCCAAACTGAGATTCACCGAGCACAATAAAACTATTCAAAAGTTACACGCATGAGAAATTGCGTTTTTTGAAGTAAAAACAAATGAGAACAGTTACTAGGAAATTTTTCTATCAAAATTGTCGTACAACGTGGCTATTTGAAAAAAACTGGGGCCACACCACGAGCAAAACAGCTATTTAAAAGTTATACGGATAACAAAAAATGTTTTTTTGACCAATTAAATACACGAACAGTTACTACAAAATTTCTATATCCAAATTTAAGCACAAAGTGGCTCTTCGAACAAAAATGGGGCACACCAAAGTGCAATACAGATATTTAAAAGTTATATGGATAACAAAAGGTGGTTTTTGCACCAATGAAATACACCAACAGTTACTACAAAATTTCTGTATCCAAATTTAAGTACAAGGTGACTCTTTGAACAAAACTGGGGCGCACCAGTGCAATACAGATAATAAAAGGTGGTTTTTGCACCAATGAAATTCACCAACAGTTACAACAAAATATCTGTATCCAAATTTAAGTGCAAGGTGACTATTTGAACAAAACTGGGGCGCACCAAAGTGCAAAACAGCTATTTAAAAGTTATACGAATAACAAAAGGTGGTTTTTGCACCAATGAAATACACCAACAGTTACTACAAAATTTCTTTATCCAAATTTAAGTACAAGGTGGCTCTTTGAACAAAACTCGGCCGCACCAAAGTGCAATACAGCTATTTAAAAGTTATACGGATAACAAAAGGTGGTTTTTGCACCAATGAAATACACCAACAGTTACTACAAAATTTCTGTATCCAAATTTAAGTACAAGGTGGCTCTTTGAACAAAACTGGGGCGCACCAAAGTGCAATACAGCTATTTAAAATTTATACGGATAATAAAAGGTGGTTTTTGCACCAATGAAATACACCAACAGTTACCACAAAATTTCTGTATCCAAATTTAAGTACAACGTGGCTCTTTGAACAAAACTGGGGCACACCAAAGTGCAATATAGCTATTTAAAAGTTATACGGATAACAAAAGGTGGTTTTTGCACCAATGAAATACACCAACAGTTACTTCTAGAGATGGGCGAATTTCTCAAAAATTCGGTTCGCTCACTTCGCCGAATTTCCCGACAAAAATAACTTCGGTCCGAATTACTTCGGGACGAATCACGTTAAAAAACAGCTATTTCCAGGCTGCACAGAGCCTGCAGGGTGCTGTAGAAAGTTGTGCCATGCTTAAATATGCAGAGGGAGCTTGGTTTGGTCTTCATACAATGTTGTGTTTTAGTATGACACGCACATGACTGCCGCCGCTCTTAGAATCGCTTCACTATAAAATTCCCTGGGCACTTAAGAGGGCAAAACTGACCAAAAAACTGAAGGGGGAATGTAGCCTGATAAAGTCATGGCAGCGACAGCTGGAAAAAAACAAGCTGAGAGCTCAGGTGGCAACATCAGTGACAGAGTGTGGAGGTGACGGCGGCAGCCACAGCAGCATGAGGTCAGAGAGTGGCACAATGACATTCTGGAGGTGGCAAAAACAGGAGTAGGCCACAGAGTGGCACAATGACACAGTGTGGAGTTGACGGCATCAACAGCAGCAGCAGCATGAGGTCAGACAGTGGCACAATGACACAGTGTGGAGGTGGCAAAAACAGGAGTAGGCCACAGAGTGGCACAATGACAGGGAGTGGAGGGCAACGCAGCAGCCAGAGCAGCAGCATGAGGTCAGGTAGTGGCACGCTGACATTCTGGAGGTGGCAAAACAGTAGTTGGCCACAGAGTGGCACAATGACAGGGAGTGGAGGTGACGGCAGCAGCATGAGGTCAGACAGTGGCACAATGACATTCTGGAGGTGGCAAAACAGTAGTAGGCCACAGAGTGGCACAATGACAGAGAGTGGAGGTGACGGTGGGAGCAGCATGAGGTCAGAGAGTGGCACAATGACATTCTGGAGGTGGCAAAAACTGGAGTAGTCCACAGAGTGGCACAATGACACAGTGGGGAGTTGACGGCATCACCAGCAGCAGCAGCATGAGCTCAGACAGTGCACAAGACATTCTAGAGGTGGCAAAAACGGGAGTAGGCCAACAGAGTGGCACAATGACAGAGAGTGGAGGTGACGGTGGCAGCAGCATGAGGTACATTCTGGAAGTGGCAAAAACTGGAGTAGGCCACAGAGTGGCACAATGACAGAGAGTGGAGGTGACGGTGGCAGCAGCATGAGGTCAGACAGTGGCACAATGACATGCAGGAGGTGGCAAAAACTGGAGTAGGCCACAGAGTGGCACAATGACAGAGTGGAGGTGACGGCGGCAGGAGCAACAGCATGAGGTCAGAGAGTGGCACAATGACACAGTGTGTTAAGGTGACCACAGCAGAACAACAGCACACACATGGGGTCAGAGTGGGGCACAATGACACAATGTGATTTCACGGCAACCAGCAACAGCAGCCGCAGCATGAGGTCATAGAGTGGCACAATGACGAGTGTGGAGGTGGGGGGCAATACCAGTCCCTGGTAAAGATGGTGGTAGGCAGATGGAGAAACTGTCAGCAGATGTGTGGCATTAGGATAGTGGCTGAGGCAGGTAGTTTGAACCCAGACTCATTTCTCACAGTTTGGGTGAGGCGTCATGGCTGATGTAGTCTGACGCCTAAGGCATGTGTGTTTGGAAATCCTGGCCGATCCACCCCTGATTCATCTTGACAAAGGTCAGTCGTTCCACATTTCCCGTGGACAAGCGGGTTCTCCTTGGGGGAACGATGGCCCCCGCCGCACTGAACACCCGCTCTGATGCCACACTAAATGGCCGGGCAGGACAGCTTCTCCACTGCAAAATCGGCAAGTTGCGGCCCAAAACATCCAGTTTGGGTGCCCAGTAGTCTAGCGGATCTTCTAACTGGGTGGCAGAGTACTGTCCAAGTAGGCCACCCCCCTGTTGGTTCAGGGACTGCTCCAGTCCTGCTGCTGCTGGCCACTACCCTCCTCACTAGGCGGGTGAAGGAAGCTGCTCATCAGTGACTCCAGACGTAGGTTGCTGCGGATGGAGCTGGGACTACTCCTACCCCCCACCTTCCTCCAGCAGCCGCAGCAGTAGTATGTGATCGCTGAGGAACCCCCTAGTCAGACCTGTCTGAGGAGGGACGATGCCGCACATAGGCAGGGGCCAAACTGACTACGGAGGGACTTCCCTATAGTGTTTTGAGTTTTGTCTTCCGTCTCAATAGCGGGAAAAAGGCTCCCTTTTTGGACTGTTAGGGGAGGGTCCAATAGGGTGGAGAGCCAGAAGTCATCCCTCTGCCGGATGCTGAACTATTCGGCTGTACTCAGCCAGGCAAATCAGCATGCGCGGGCCATCTGCACAAGTGACTCCGGGGGGCTCCCTGCCTCCATCTCCACTGTATACTGCCACGGTGCTTGGGGGTCATCTGCCTCTCTTCCTCATCTCCATCTACCTCTTCCACGTCTCCTGCTCCTCCTCTCTTGCCACCTGGGTAGAAAATCCACTCATTTCACTAAACAATGCTTCTGCTCCAATTTTCCTCCTCCTCCTCCATTTCAGTCCCCATCGGACTCATGGGGCCACGAAATGAAAGTCGCCACATCTCCAGTCCCCTGCCCAGACAGATTTTTCAGCATCTGTTCCAGACATGAAGCAGTGGAAGATGTTATTCATCCCGTAGTCCTGGCGACTGACAAATAACGTGGGCTTCTCGAATGGCCTCAACAAAGGGCAGGTGTCACGCATGAGCGCCACTGGCTAAACATCAAAGTTTACACAGGGAGTACTCCTGTCCGCCTGGATTTATCAAAAAATCGTTAATGGCCTTTCTCTGTTTTATAAAAGTCGGTCCAACATGTGCAGGCTGGAATTCCAACAGGTGGAAACATCGGGATATCAAGTGTGTTGGGGGAGGCCGTTCTGCCGCTGCAACTCGAAAGGGGGGTGTTCCCGGGTTGTAGGAATGGATAAAGTGCATGCACAGTTTCCTGGCCCTTTTCAGAATTTTCTGAAGATCTGTGGAAGACTTCAGAATCTTTTCACAACCTGATTGAATACATGCGCCATGCAGGGCGCATGGACCATCCCTCCTCAGTGCAGCGCGGACACCAATGTTCCTCCCATTGTCCGTCACCATGTTCCGTTTTGGGAGTTGGCGCAGAGAAAGCCACACATCGATTTCTTGCTGCATGACACGAGCAGTTCCCCCCTGTGTGACTTCGTTCGCCGGGCAAGCCAGGTGTAGAACTGCGTGACACCGCTGTGCCCTACACATGTTGGTATGATGGAGCAGTACTTGGGAGGCTCAGATGGTGGTGATGGTGGAGGAGGAGGAGGGGGACATTGGGGCAACAGCAGCAGTTTTTACAACGTGGAGGAGAAAGCGGCGTCTCCTGTCCAAGTTGTTGGTGTGCCTGGGCAGGAAGCACATTCACCCAGTGGGGCCGTAAAGGACATGTACTGGCCCTGACCATAATTACAGCTCCAAAACGTCCGCGCTGCTGTGCACCTTGGAACAAAAACCCATAAGCTCAAGGACTGGCCCCCTTTCTTTCTACAAAATTTATGAATGTTCGTACTGCCTTCTTGGAAATGAAATTACGGCTTGGAACTCTCCATCTCGGCTCGGCACAACCATTAGTTTCTCTGAATGGTGCAGAGTCCACCATTTGGAAAGGGAGGACTGCATTCCAAAAAACTTGGACAGGGGCACGGTCAGCTGCTGCACCTTAGGATGGTTGGACGCATGCTGTTGTCTTCTTGGGAATCGCCTCGCTGAACGACTGCTGGCGCCATGAGTAAACGAGGAGCACGAGCATCTGGACCAGGAGATGAAGTCCCAAAGAGAAACAGCTCCCTTCTGCAGAGGTGGGGGAGAGTTTACTGGCTGCAATGGCATGCGTGCCTCTGGGGGCTGCTGCTGCTGTTGCTGCGGCGGCAGGATGGACCACCACATCTGAGCCACGTTTCTCCCAGGCCACCGGATGGTGACGCTGCATGTTGTTGACGCAGGCCGTGGTGCCAACGTTAGCTCCCTGGGCCAACGCTTCACTTTCTGCCCACAGATTCTACATATACTCATATTCGCTCCTCCGGGGTCTTAGCAAAGAACTGCCACACCGCCGAGTACTTTTTTTACCGCCAACGCTCCGCACGGGTGACTACTGCCGCCATTCCCCCTCGCGAGCCCCTTGCCGTTTATTTCTTGGACCTGCGAACAGGTTTTTTTACCCCGGGCCGTTTGGTTTCCGACCTCACACTGCTGCTACCCTGCATCACGCCACACAACCCACTTCTGGCGCGCCCTGCTTGATGCCAAGCGCCCCTCTTCTCCGACATGATAAGCCCTTGCTTCACCCGGGCCCCAAGTGGGGTGGGCTACATCATCTCAAATTTTTTTTTTTATCGTCCTGCTGTCCTCATCACCGTCTTTTGGTATCAAGGCTGTCCCTCACAACAGACCTCCCATGCCACCTCCACATCTAATACTTTGCCGCCTACTGCAAGAAGCAGGGGGTATTGGCCCATTTCTTTGCTGCCAATAGCCTGACTGCCCCCTCAAATTGTTCATCCCCCTTAAAAGGGCCTGAGCCCCCCCCACAAATAATCTCGGGGTGAGGGAACCGATGGGAAGAGGTGGTTGAGGAAGGTTTTGGGGCCGCTGACCCCTCCCGGCCAAGCCAACTAAGGGTTTTTTGCTGACGTTCCCCCCGACTCTTGGCTGGTTGCAGATGCAACTGGGGGGATACCTATTTAAACCAAAGACCTATGAACCTAGTCAACCAATCAAGAAAACCCCGGCTGCTGTCCACACAGCCGCAAATACAGCGGCAGTTGTGGGCCCCACCGATACCCCGCTGCGACTCTCCCCTTCTGTGCTGCGACCTGGGGGCCCGCTCTAGGAAATTTTTGCCACTCCATCGCAAGAAAACCGCCACCTTTTCTTTCTGACATACTGTTTGTTCTAAAAGTACAGACACGTTTGATGAAATATCTTTAATAAAATTATCTACAGAGTTTCTTCTGGGGGGGAAAACATTTCTTTTACTGATAAATGCAAAAAATACTATTAACCCTTCATGTAAAATTTCGCAAAAGAATTAAGCCCACAAACTACCACTTTGTAGCGTGTTACAATGGTGTGTATTTTAACGCTACACAACAAGAAAAAAATTGAAATTTAAACCCTTTCGCTTGTGAATTATGCTACAGGAAAAATGTATTTTTTGCCGGTGAAAGACAGTTTATTTTAGTCACCACAGCAGCAAAACAACGCTTAATTAACTCCTGGATGTAAATTGCACCAAACAATTGAGCAACCACAAACTAATAGCTTTGTAGCGTTTACAATGGTGTTTTTTTTTACGCTACACAACAAGAAAAAAAATTGTAATTAACCTTCGCTTGTAAATTTTATGCTACAGAAAAAATGTATTTTTTGGCGGTGAAAAAGACGGTTTCTTTTAGTCACCACAGCAGCAGAACAACGGTTAATTAACCCCGGGATGTAAATTGCGCAAAAGAATTGAGCAGCCAAAAAATGAAGTGGTATTTGTTTTGTAAAAACGCTGTTTCTTAAAAATTAATACAACAGGAACAGGCTTAGATCCCCTTGGATATTCAATGTGCTGTGAGCAGATAGCATTAAAATGTATATGCAGCTGCACTGGACACACACTGGACTTCAGATCCAATATCCCACAAAAATCAGAAATAGAACGTTAAGTGAAGCAGTCCTGAGACAAGCTGAGACACCCCCCAAAAATCTCTGTATAAAAATCAGTTCTTTAGTAAAGCTACTACAAGCAGCCGCGGCAGCACCTTCCCTAATCATATAGTGAGAGCGGTATGAGCTCCCAGCGTCGCACCCGGACTTTTATAGTGCAGTGACATCACAGAATCCCACCGGTCTCTGATTGCTTCATCTCTGCACAATGTCATGCAGGCTATGCCCTTCTTCCTCTCAAGTTTCTTTGCGCCCTGTAACCCATGTGCCCCGCAGCCATTTTATCAATCAAAAGCACACTTCGTTCACGCGAAGTACCCCAAAGTTCGACTTCATTCCGAACCAAAGTTTTCCTGAAATTCTAAACGAATTCCACTTCGTTAGAATCGATTCGCCCATCTCTAGTTACTACAAAATTTATTTATCCAAATTTAAGTATAAGGTGGCTCTTTGAACAAAACCGGGGCGCACCAAAGTGCAATACAGCTATTTAAAAGTTATACGGATAGACTCCCGCCCCTTGGTAGTGCTAGCTCCTCCTCCTTCTGCATACAGCAAACTTATCGGTTCTCTATTCATACAGAAACTCTCATACCCTCATTGATCGCGGGGGCCCCTGTGTGCCGCTCACGGACAACCCTGACATTCCCCAGGCATCTCGCCTGCTGTTTTCTTGGTGGCACTAAAAAGACTCCTCTACGTCTGTGTCATGTGACCTCTGGGGGGAGACTGCGCCCGCTTGGCGACATTCTCGAGGCAAACCAGTCCCTGCTGGGGCCGGCATTTCAGTTTATACAGCTTTCCCATTTTTTCAACAAAGTCAGGAGCAAATGTCGTTTGGTTAGGTCCCTCACGACATTTGAAAAAAGCGTATTGGCATCGGCACCTATGAGACACTCCCTTTTCATTTATGTATAAACACTACTTTCTGATCAGGCTAGAGCGCTTCCCCTGTTTTGTTTGAAATGGGAAAAAGGAACTGGGCCTTTCCTTTCACTCCCCCGCCCATGGGAGCATGCTTCCAGATGACTCATAGGGCGCTAGTGGCATCCAAACATCAAGAAACATTTACAAAATTTTGGTCCCTTGGTATAGGGTCCCGGCCGTATTGCACAAGATTTTTCCATCCACTTCCCGATATTGGGTGGAGATTTTGGGGCGAGAAGGGGACTATGTCCCATGTGGTGGTGGGGGTTTCTGTGCTGCGGCTTTTTTGGATTTCCGTTCTGGAGGTGATTTGAGGAAGTAACGGGTGTCCCCCCTTTCCCGATACCCCGGAGGCACTGTTGCCTTCATGATCCCCAAACTCTATTAGTAAATTTAAGAAATCCCTCCTCAAGCACTTGCTACAAAACTGCCAAAACCGTGATCCCGCGTAGAAAGGAAATCAACCAATCCCCATCCGTAGACGAATGGTTTGCTGAAATTATTTTCGTCAGGAGAATGGAAGAATTAATTGCTCATACCCCTGAAACAAGTAGACAAAATACAACAAGACTTGGGCTGCCGTGGTCGGTCTTTCAGAATTCCCCCCTCTTCCTTTCTATCACCCTCCTGATCCCACACCCCGGGGCTTATAATCATAACCCCTTCCCCGTTTCTCTTTTTCCCCTTTTTTTTTTTTTTTTTTTGTGCTTGTTGTGTGTCTGTCGTGTCATTAAACGGTTTAAACTCATGTACCGTCTGAAAAGCATGCTTGGTTTGTCTTTGTAGTGTCCTTGTTCCATACTGATACAGGGTTTTTGTTATAAGGGTCCTCTAAGATGCCCTCTTAACGCTTAGCTTAATTTTTGGTTTATAGTAACTGAAGGGCTATTCTAGTTTGCTGATCGTGATTATAATCGTCAAGATCTGTATATTTCCTGTATGTACGATATTGCATTCCTAGGTCTTGTTTGCATTGTTGACTTTCTTTTTACTACAAATTTTTGTGTCCGCATGTCTCGGACTGTACCTCAGGCTTGAATTTGTCATGTTATCTTTTCACCAATAAAGTTTTTTCTTGAATTTTTTGAAAAAAAAAAGTTATACGGATAACAAAAGGTGGTTTTGCACCCAAAGAAATACACCAACAGTTTTCTACAAAATTTCTGTATCCAAATTTAAGTACAAGGTGACTCTTTGAACAAAACTGGGGCGCAACAAAGTGCAATACAGCTATTTAAAAGTTATATGGATAACAAAAGGTGGTTTTTGCACCAAGAAATGCATCAACAGTTACTACAAAATTTCTTTATCCAAATTTAAGTACAAGGTGGCTCTTTGAACAATACTGCCGCGCACCAAAGTGCAATACAGCTATTTAAAAGTTATACGGATAGCAAAAGATGGTTTTTGCACCAATGACATACACCAACTACTAAAATTACTGTATCCAAATTTAAGTACAACATGGCTCTTTGAACAAAACTGGGGCGTACCAAAGTGCAATACAGCTATTTAAAAGTTATAAGGATAACAAAAGGTGGTTTTTGCACCAATGAAATACACCCCAACAGTTACTACAAAATTTCCCGTATCCAAATTTAATACAAGTGGCCCCTTTGGGAAAAAAACTGGGGCACACCAAAGTGCAATACAGCTATTTAAAAGTTATAACGATCACAAAAGGTGGTTTTTGCACCTATGGGAAAAACACCAACAGTTACTACAAAATCTCTGTATCCAAATTTTAAATACAACGTGCTATTTGAACAAAACTGGACGCACAAAATAAAAGGTACAGTTTTTACCTCAGGTGCGAGGTGTGCTGCCAAAAATGGTAAAAAAAATGCCATTTCAACGCAGGTTCGAAGCAGAGTCTGGGCTACACAATATACACCCTCCTTTCCAAAGCCTGTCTGTCTGTCTGTCCGCCACCACCCCCCTCCCCCTTCTCCCGGCTGGACAGCGCTAGATGCTTCTTTAAAAGTCTCTGTCTAACTAAATAAGAACTGAAATTCTCTAATCTACCTATATTCTGATGTTCACAGCTAAAAGCATAGTTGTCTATATGAATAAAGATAAGAACTGTGTCTCTTAGCTGAGCTGTATTGAGAGACACACAGCACACGTCTTGCTCTGGTGTTAGACACTGAAAGACTGTTGATGAACAGGAAACGCTGTTCTATGCAAAACGAGGTCATGTGATTTTTCTAGCCAATGACAACCATACACATCACAGTCATGACGTCGCACGCCCAGCTCACCCTGCTCTATGCTCTAAGCTGATTTGCTGGCCGCCAAAATGACAGAAAGCGCCGAAAATGGCGCGATAGTAATAGATTATCTGTCAGATTGTCACCTAAAATATCGCGGAATCGAAAATCTCAGATCAGCTCTATGCTCTAAGCTGATTTGCTGGCCACCAAAATGACAGGAAGCGCTGAAAATGGCGCGATAGTTATAGATTATCTGTCAGATTATCACCTAAAATATCGCGTAATCAGAAATCTCAGATCAGCCTAAAAATCGTGCCGATTTCAACTTTGTTGATTATAATCGCTCATCCCTACTTACAGTTACTTGCCGCTTATAACCTTGGCTAGACCTGTTGTGCCTTTCTCTATTGTCTTGTTTGTTGCCGATTCTTGTGCTTTTCCTCTGACTCTCCTCTGCCTTATGAGTCTCTGCTAAGTTGCTCTCTCTGGCTTTTGACCCGTTCTCTCTGACCTTCCGTTATTGTGTTGTGTGTTTTGTCTGTTCTGTGTTTTCACGTACTCACGGTAGGGACGGCCGCCCAGTTACTGCCGACTACTTAGAGTCGGGCAGACAAGTAAGCAGGAACAAATTTGGGGGGTTCTAGCATCAGGGCTCACTGTCTGTCTTTCCTTTTCTGTTAATCTGCTCCTGGGGCTTCTAAAATTTATCCATTCCCTTTGGAAACTGGGCCGCAGGACAGTATTAAAACATAATAACGACCCCAAATACACCTCTAAGACAGTCATTGCCTTGCTAAAAAAAAAGAGGTTAAAGGTGCTGAACTGGCCCAGCATGTCTCCAGACCTAAACCCTATTTAGCATCTGTGGGGCATCCTCAAATGGAAGGTGGAGGAGCAAAAGGTGTCTAACATTTAGCAGCTCCGTGATGTCATTATGGAGAAGTGGAAGAGGATTCCAGTTGCAACCTGAGAAGCTCTAATGAACTCCTTGGTCAAGACAGTTAAGTCAGCGCTGGAAAATAATGGTGGCCACACAAAATATTGACACTTTGGACACAATTTGTCCATTTTCACATACGGATGATTTAGACATTGATGGCTGCATGATGAATTATTAGAGAACACATCAAATTTACACTGTTATACAAGCTGTACACTGACTACTTTATATAGTGATGCAATATAAAGTCATGCATACCACCGGTATAACTGGGTCCTTAATAGTGTTGAGCGATTACATTGGCCATCGACATCGGTCGATGGTCGATAGCCGACCATCATCGACAAGATATTCGATGGTCGATGGTAGTTTATGATCGATTACCATTAAAGTCTATGGGAGAGCAAAAACCCCTTCATTCTTACCCCCAAACAGGCTGGAGAAGCTGGAATTAATCCACAACAGTCAAAGGGGAACCGGGCTACATCTTAGGCAACACACTTAGGTTAAAAAAAGCCAAGAAAAAAAAACAACCAATTCACTATCCCTGTCTTCACCACAGCAGCCCCTTAAAACCTGCATGACCCCAAAATTAAAAAACCAAAAAAGCAGTATATTTAAACCCATCTTTTTACTTAAACTGGACATTGAAACCCTGTCCGGGAACGCAGCATGAGCCCAAAAACCTGCATACCGCCAATTTAAAAAGCTCGAAAAAGGAGTCTTCAACCACCATTTTATTTTTCACGGGACATAGACTACCTGTCCTGGCCACACATAACCCCAAAAAAACCCCTTGAACCCAATTAAAAAGTGCCGGAAAAAGGAGTCTTTCAACCACCATTTTAGTTTTCACTGAAATTACTATCCCTGCTGGGCCACAGCATGAGCCCAAACCTGCATGCCCCCCGAAAAAAAACCCGGGAAAAAAGGAGTCTTTAAACCACCATTTTATTTCACTGGACATTGACTATACTGTCCTGGGCCATAGCATGACCCCCAAACCTGCATGACCCCAATTTAAAAAGTCCCCGGAAAAAGAGTCTTTCAACCACCATTTTAGTTTCACTGGACAGGGGCTATACCTGTCCTGGCCACACAGACCCCAAACCCCTGCATGACCCAGATTAAAAATGCCGGAAAAAGGAACTTTCAACCACCATTTTTTAGTTTCACTGGACATTGACTATCCCTTCCTGGGCCACAGCATGACCCTAAACCTGCAGACCCCCAGATTAAAAAATTCCGGGAAAAGGAGTCTTTCAACCACCATTTTTATTTTCACGGGACATTGACTAACCTTCCGGGGCCTAGCATGAGCCCCAAACCTGATGACCCCAGTTTAAAAAGTCCAAAAAAAGGGTCTTTCAACCACCATTTTATTTTTCACGGGAACATTGACTATACCTGCCCGGGGCCAAGTAAAAGGCCCCAAATATCCCAGTTTTAAAAAAAATGCGAAAAAGGATCTTTTCAACCACCATTTTAGTTTCACTGCATTGACTATACCTGTCCTGGGCCCAGCATGACCCCAAACCTGCATGACCCGCAGATTAAAAATTGCCGGGAAAAAGGGAGTCTTTAAAAACCACCATTTTTTTTTCACTGGACTAGACACCCCTGTCCTGGGCCACAGCAAACCCCCCAAACCTGCATGACCCCAATTAAAAAGGGCCGGGACAAAGGAGTCTTTCAACCACCATTTTATTTCACGGACATTGCATCCCGTCCTGGCCACAGCAGACCCCAAACCGCATACCCCAATTAAAAAGTCCGAAAAGGAGTCTTTGAACCCCCAAATTTTAGTTTCACTGGACATATACTTCCCGTCCGGGGTAGCGGCTTGCCCCTCCGTTGAGGGGGACCAATTAACTTCACTTGGAAAACGGGTGGTTAACGCCCTGTTCCACCAGGTGCCCTTTTTTTGGGGCTTTTTTTTTTCTCATTTACCAACGTCTGGGGGAAATTGCTCTGTACTTTGTTCTCTGTCCGTGCCCATACTCCATGTCCTCTGAATAACCTAATCTGGGGCAAGATTTCCTGTACCTCCCTTGTACAATTCAAGGAATTTTTTACCAGCATTTTGTACATGCAAGTTTTTTTTGTAGTTAATTTTAGAAAACACATTTTTAAAAAAGGATGGAATCCCACCATTCTTTGTTTCACTTTTTTAATTGATAAAATTTTGGGTTTTCTCAATAAAGGGATTGATACTATTTTTAAAAGACTTGCAAAAAAAAAAAAACATTTTCAAAATGTATCCATTAACAGTGTCCTACCTATTCCTGTTTCTGCACACCATCACCCTTGAGCCACTCTTGACAATTTTGGAAAAACAAATGTCTGTTAGAAACAACATTTTTTTTTAAAAACCTTAGTATAGCTGCATTCACAGCAAAAAACCCCCAAAAATTTAAAGCATGACCCTTGAGCCACTTTGACAATTGTGAAGAACAAATTCTGTTAAAAAAAAAATTTTTTATAAAAAAGGACCTGTAGTATAGCTGCATGTCACAGCAAAATGCCCCAAAAATTTAAAGTATGACCCTTGAGCCACTTTTTACAATTGTGAAGAACAAATGTCTGTTAAAACAAAATTTTTTTTTTTTAATAGGGCCTTTTATTGCTGCATTTCAAAGCACAAAAGACCCAAAAAAATTTTATAAATATTTTTTCCCGCCATGTTAAAAAAAGTGAGGGAGAAAAGCCACTTAGAACCACATTTCGTTCCAAAGGGGCCATGTTTTTTGCTGTTTTTTCACAGCAACAGACCCCCAAAAAAAATTTTAAATAGACTTCTCAGCCATTATAAAAATTGGGAGGGAGAAATGCCACTTAAAAA
>JAODAL010017173.1:0-78537 GCA_025379985.1 Phyllomedusa bahiana | reverse complement strand
CAAATTTTTTTTTCCAAATTTCAAAAATTTTAAATTTTTTTCACAAACAAAAAAGGTTGTAGGATAAAAATTTTTTACTAACTTAAACACAATGGCCCACAGAAAAAAATCCGAATCACAGGGATAGGTAAAAGGAAAAAATTTTCTCACAAAAAATTGACACATGAAGATTTAAAAAAATGGGGCTGGGGCAGGAAGGCCAAAACAGGCGGGCCCCTTAAGGGGTTTTAAAAGAGTCGGGGTGCGGCTCGGGGCCCCACCGGGGCCTTTCCTACGGGGCCCGCCTCACCCGCCCGGCGATTCTAACTGACTCTGTGTGGCCGAGGCTCCGTGCAGCTGCTTGTACAGGGAGGCGGCAGGAGGGGTCGTTCACCTCCTGCTTTCTCCCCTATATGTACAGTGTTCAGTGTGCGCTGTACATACAGATCAGGTCACAGGGGGAGGGAGGCACCGCTGTACTCACACTCCCTGTGACGCTGAGTCTCCTGTGTTGGCAGCTTCTACCGGCCCAGGAGATTTCCGGAGCTGGACGCGCTGCAGGGAACCTGGCTATAGGGTCACTACCTGGATAAAAGGAGGCACTACCTGACTATAGGGGGCACTTCCTCACTACAAGGGGGCCCTATTTGGCTATCGGGGCATCTAACTGGCTACAAGGGGGCACAACCGGCTAAGGGGGACTTCCCCGGGTACAAGAGCCACTACCGGCTAAAGGTGCACACCTGGGTTAAAAGGGGACTACCGCTAAACGGGCACACCTGGCTATAGGGGCATCTT
This sequence comes from Phyllomedusa bahiana, assembly GCA_025379985.1. NCBI lineage: Eukaryota > Metazoa > Chordata > Amphibia > Anura > Hylidae > Phyllomedusa > Phyllomedusa bahiana. The sequence goes on along the minus strand of JAODAL010017173.1, from coordinate 77,760 downwards.
CCTGGCTACAAGGGGGCACTACCTGGCTATTGGGGCAAACTACCCGGCTACAACGGCACTTTTGGCTAGGGGGATCTTTTCCCGGGTACAAGGGGGCACACCTGTAAGGGGCACTACCGACACAAGGACCACTACCTGGGTAAGGGGCACTCCTGGCTACAAACGGACTTCCTGGGTAAAGGGCATCTACCTGGCTACAAGAGAGCAAACCTGGGATTGGGGCACTACTGGCTACAACGGGCATACCGGGTATAGGAGCCCTACCTGGGTACAAGGGCCCTACCTGGCTATAGGGGCACTTCCTGGCAATAAGGGCACTACTTGGCTATAAGGGGGCACTACCTAGCTACAAGGGGGCACTACCTGGCTATAGAGGGATACTATCTGGCTTTAAGAGGGCATTGTCTGGCTATGGGGGGCACTACCTGGCTATAGGGGGACACCTGGGTATTGGGGCACTATTGGGTAAAGGAGCACACCTGCTGTAGGGGGCATCGATTTGGCTATGGGGGGACATGGGCCCCGGGATAAAGGGGCCCTTATCCTTGCAAAAAGGGGGACTCCCCGGGTATAGGGGCACCAGGGGTAAAAGGGGGCATTTTCTGGATAAAAGGAAAGGCTACTACCGGGCTAAAAGGGGGGCCCTCCCTGGAAAAAGGGGGGGCAAATCCCTGGTTTTAAAAGGGGGGACTACCGGAAAAACGGGGGCTATTTACCTGGCTGAAAGGTGCACTCCCTGGTTTAAAGGGGGCATTCCCGGGGTAAAGGGGCATCGATTGTCCAAGGGGCACTCCTGGCTTTTAGGGGATCTACCGGGAAATAAAACGGGGCTATCCCGGGCTATAGAGGGCACCCCCTGGTTTAAAGGGACCCCACTACCAAAAAAGGAGGTTTCCTACCTGGAAAAGGGGGCATCCCTGGAAAAAGGGGTTTTTTTCTCCCGGGCTATAGTGGGTACTACCGGGCTAAAGTGGGCACTACCTGGAAAAAGGAGGCTACTACCTGGCTGTAAGAACAACCAAAAAAAAGGGGGGAAAACCCCAATTTTAAAAACATAAAAATACAAAATAAAAATCCCATCACCCAGAAAAAAAACAATGAAACCAAACAAGCAGGGGGGTAAAAGGGTACAAAAAAAAGTAAAATTATAAAAACTTGCATTAATTAAAACACTAAAATCCGGGAAAAAGTATAAAAAAAAGAAAAAAATTTTTAAAATTTTTAAAGTTTTAAAATTGTAATATTTTTATTAAAATGTCCATGGACCATAGAATACTAACCGCAAAGGAGGTGTCCATGAAAAAATTTCAAAAGTAAATATTTGGTTCCCACTTTTCCAAAAAACCCTTTTTCTTCTTCCGGGGTTCAAAAAAATCTTACGCACTTCATAGGGGTTTGGAAAGAAGCAAAAATTGCAAAAAGACATTTTGGATTCGACCCAAAATAAAGGGTGGGTTTGGGCCCTTTCCCGGACTTTCAAATCAATTATTTAGGGCGCCCCCCCACCGGAGGGGATGGGACGGCCCACCATACGAAACAAAATTTTGGGGTTAATGGAAGAGGAAAAAATGGGGCCCCCCCATTACCCGCTCTACCATGGACACTAATCTGATGGGAAACAAAAATTAAAACCAAAAAATAACCTTGTTTCCAAAATCAATCTTCTTTTCTCAGGATAGGTCCAAAAATAGGTTTTTCCCTTCCCCAAAGGGGGGCCTCTTACCCCGTTTAAAAGGGAATACACCCCTATCAATATCTATTCCCCCCTTTGTTTTAAAATTCAAAAAAAACTCAAAAGATAAAAACCTCACATTAAAACAACTTTCTGGACCCCACCCCCTTTTTAAAGTTATGAAAACTAATCCCTTTCGAGAAGAGACCCCCCAAACACGGGGGTTAAGTATTGAAAATCAAACTTTTTTTACCTTTTTAAAAAAAAAAGGAAACAATTTCCAAGGGGGTTTTTAAAACGGGAATTTGAATAATTATGTGCCCATATCTCAGAAAATAAACATGATAATTATCCCCTTAACCCCTTTAAAAACCCAACTTATAAAAACGATGGGAAAGACAAAATTTAAAACCCGCTCTTTTAAACGTTTGAAAATGGGAGAAAAGAAAGTATTTTAACCATGGGGCACCCGGTATTTTGTCGAACCCAAGAAAAAAAAAATTTAAAAATTTCCCTGTCTAGATGGTATGGGGGTCCCAACCCCCCAAATAAAAAATATCCCCAGTCCCATTGGGTTTGTTTGGGAAGATGTGGGGAAAAACACGGGGGATCTTTTGACCCATTTCTGGGGGGGGTGTATGGAGACCCAGTCTTCTGGCCAGAGGATTGACAAAATTTAAAATTAAAACCGGGAATAAACCTTTGCAGAAGGGACCCCTTTCTGTGCCCCTTCTTTTTATTTTCCCCAAAGCCCCTATCCCCAAAAAAGGGAAGTCCATGCTCTTTTCTTTTATTAGCAGCAAGGATTTGTTTCCCAAGATTTTGGAGATCCACCATAACTTTTCCGTCGTCACATCCGGGTTTAGGGGATCTTCCAAAAAAGGGAGAAGGGGAGGAACTCAAGCAGAAAATTCCCTCAGCCCCCAACAAGCACAATAGGACTGGGGGGTTTGGGTTCCTTCACATTCTTCCCCAAAAATACCCAAACCTAAAATTAAGACCTTTTTTGGAATTTTTGGGATCTTTCCTCAAAGGATATAGAATGAAGTTTTTGGGCCTGGGGGCCCTATGCGGGATTTTTCCCATAATTGGCAGAAACCTTAGTTTTTTTTAAATTTTTTGTTTTAAAGAAAAGTTTGGATCTGTGATTTTGTTTCAGTTTTTTTATTAATCTTATTGAAAATTTTGGTAGCCCCACTATCAAAATTAATAGTACATTTTTTAAATAACTTTTGCTTTTGGGTTTTACCCAATCCAGGAGAAATTGGGGGTTTTTTCCATGGGGTTTATATTAAGCCTTTTTAAAAAATTTTAATAAAAATTTTCAATTTTATTCTATAAAAGGTAAATTTTCAAAAAGGGAAATGTTGAATTATTTCTTTTTCCTCTTGTATTTGCTATTGCATTTTTTTAAAAAAATTATTTCCCTTTGAATATAAAAAAAAAAAACCCTTTTTCTTAAAAAAAATTTGGCATAGGTCATGGGGGGTTTGGGGGGCGCAAAAAAACAACACATTCCAATTCCAGCAGCACCTTTAAAAAAAAAAAAACCACCCCAAGGTTAAAAAGGGGAATATTGGAAAAAAGCATTTCGCTACTGGGGGAAAACATAAAAATTTTGGGGGTTTTTTTAGTTCATACTTTTGACCCAAAAACTCCCTTAAACCCCCCTCCCCCGATTTTTTTCAAGAAAAGGTTTTTTGGGGAAATGTGCAGACCCAAAAAATTAAATTGTTTTTTAAAGGTCTTTTGTATGGAGGAGGGGGCTCCCTTCATTGGTTTTTTCCCACTCCGCCCCCCACCACGGGGTTTTTAAATTTCAGTGCAGGGGTGTCAGAAAGCGGGGTCCTTTCACCCCCTGAAGAAAGGGAAAAACTGAACGGGCCCCTTATGAAAAGGTAACGTTTAGGGGTTGGGAAACCCATTTGTTTGGGGCCCCCCTTGACGTAATCGGGAGGTGGGCTTAAGCAGTTTTCTTAAAAAGAAGTGAAATAACAACCCCAAAAATTTTTCATGTATCCCTAATAGAGAAATGCTTTTTTTTTCAAATTTTCCTATGTCCCTTTGGATTTTTTTTTTAAAGTTAAATAGGGGTTACTGGTTTTTGGGAAAATGGTAGTCCAATGAAACTTTTGTTGTTTGACCGTGAAAAATAGACCCCCCCTTTGGCCGCCAAGGGCCCAAAAAGGGAAAAATTTCCGGGAAAAAGGGGGGCACCACCCGGGCTAAAAGGGGGCACTACCTGGAAAAAAGGGGGTTACTACCGGGCAAAAGGGGGTTTTCTACCGGGAATTAAAGGGGCATTTACCTCGAAAAGGGGGGCTACTACCTGGATATAAGGGGCACTATTTGGGATAAAGGGGTTATCCCTTGGCTCCCTTTGGGTCTACCTGGCAAAAAGGGGGGGCACTACCGGGAAAAAAGGAGGCTACTACCGGGGAATATAAGGGCACTACCTGGAAAAAGGGGGGTTACTCCCTTTCTATAGGGGGGTACTACCTGGATAAAGGGGCATCTACCTGGCTATAAAGGATACTACCTGGATAAAGGGGGCTACTTCCTGTCTATAAGGGGCACTACCTGGACAAAGGGGGTTTACTACCGGGTAAAAGGGGCACTCCCTGGAAAAAGGGGGGGACAAACCCGGGTATAGGGGAAATCCCCTGGATTAAAGGGAGGCAAACTCCCTGGAAAGGGGGGATTTCCCCTGGAAAAAGGGGTATACCAAGTGTAAGGCCCCACTCCCGGGATAAAAGGGGACCACAATGCTTTTTTGGGGGAATCGACCTGCCCTCCCAAGGGGCACTCCCGGGCCCTTTTAGGGGCATTCCCCTGGCTACAAGCGGGCATCCTTTGCTTTTGGGCATCAACCTGGAAAAAGGGGGCCCTACTCCCTGGCAAAAGGGGCATCTCCCTGGCTACAAGGGGCACTACCTGGCTATATGGCATCTACCTGGTTTAAAAAGGGGGCACTCCCTTGGTATAGGGGAAACTCCCGGTACAACGGGCACTATGGCTATAGGGGCACCCTACCTGGCTCCCAAGGGGGGAAACTCCGGGGCCTTGGGGGTTATCTACGGGATAAAGGGGGCTAAACCTGGCTATAGGGGCATCTACCTGGTTAAAAAGGGGCACTCCCGGGCTTTAGGGGCATCTACTGGCAAAAGGGGGCCTACCTGGCAAAAGGGGCCCACCCCCCCTGGCTAAAAGCGGGCACTACCTGGCTAAAGGGGAAATTCCCCTGGCTACAAGGGGGCCCCCTGGCAAAAGGGGTGCACAAACCTGGAAAAAATGGGCTATTTTAAAAAGGGCCCCAACCAAGCCCCACCTCTCCCTCCCGGGCCTTCCCACCTAAAAAATTTTCCCCCAAAAATCCGTCATTCCTTAACTTTTGAAAGAAAAAAAAAAGGCCTGCCATGCCCTCGTTTTCCCCCGCCTAACTACTCCCAACACCCCTTTCTCGTGGCCCCCCAGTAGCCCCCTTTCGCTCCCCTAAAAACCCAAACCTTTAAATTTCGGGCTGCCCTCTTACCCCCCCTCCCCTTCGCTATCCTCGCCTTTTCCCCTCTCCCGACCCCTTTCAGGGGCCGCCCAATTGCCGGGAATTTTTAAATTTCAAGCTACTAACCAGGGCCCCTACAAGGCTCTAAATTTCCTCCCCCTCCATACCCCTCTCCCCTCCATACATTTTTGCTTAATCCCCGGGATACCCCCCCTCCCCGAAATTTCCTCCGCTCCTAAGGGCCCTTTCCCACCTTGCTCCCCCCTTATCACCCCCTCCCAAAACCCGTCCCCAAAAGATTTCCCCCGTTTTTTCACCCACCCCTTTTGCCTCATCCCCCAAATACCTCAAATTTCCCCACTCTACCACCTCAAAAGAAACCCTAAAAACCCCATTCTTCGGGAGCCTATCCTACAATAACCTCATTGGAACAAATTCCCCCCAAAAAAACAGCCCCTCCCCTTTTCTTCTCTTCCCATTTCCTTTTAGAGTGTACAGAAAGGGCCCTCATGGGCGGGACCCTCTCCTCCTGTACCAGTATTTATTTTTTAAGTTGTCTCCCTTGTACTTTTTTGGGCCCTTTATGAAATACAACCCGATTGTACACGCGGGGAACTGAGGGCCCCCTCAAAAATAAAAAAAAATTAATAATATACCGGTATAGGGGCATCAAAACGGAAAAAGGGGGGCCTCCTGGTAAAAGGGGCACTCCCGGGGAAAAAAGGGGTTTTAATCCCTGGTTTATAAGGGGAAATAAACCCTGGCTATAAGGGGGCCACCCCTGGATAAAGGGGTTTACTACCGGCAAAAAGGGGGAAACTCCCGGGAAAAAGGGGTTTTTAAACCTGGCTGAAAGGGGGCACACCGGGGATAAAAGGGGGCTACTACCTGGCTATAAGGGGCATCCCGGGGAAAAAGGGGCGCATACCTGGCTATAGGGGGCCCTTTCCCTGGTTTAAAGGGGGCTACTCCCTGGCTATAGGGGGCATCTACCTGGATACAAGGGGGCACTACATGGATAAAGGGGGCTACTACCTGTCTATAGGGGCATCTACCTGGCTACAAGCGGACATTACCTGGCTATAGGGGCACTACCTGGATAAAGGGGGGCAAAAACCTGGAAAAGGGGGTTTCCATTTTTCCCCTGGAAAAAGGGGGCTCCTACCTGGCAAATATTTTTCACTCCCCTTGGGGTTAAAGGGGGGCTATACTGGCAAAAAGGGGGGCAGCTACCTGGAAAAAGGGGGAAACTCCCCTGGAACAAGGGGGCATACAGGGAAAAAAAAGGGGGGACTCCGGGGCTATAGGGGCATCTACCGGAAAAAGGGGTATTTCCCTTGGTTTAAAAGGGGCTTTCTACAGGAAAAAGGGGGGAAATACTCCCTGGTTTAAAAGGGGGGCATTTTAACCGGGAAAAAAAGGGGGGAACAACCTGGCAAATTAGGGGCATCTCCCTCGATAAAGGGGGCTACTACCGGGCATGGGGGGCACTATTTTTGAAAAAAGGGGGGAAAACCTACAAACCGGGAAAAAGGGGGCATTTTTTACCTGGATGGGGGGCATTCCCTGAAAAAGGGGGGTTTAACTACCTGGAAAAGGGGACTACCTGGAAAAAGGGGGGGCTACTACCGGGAATAGGGGAAAACCCCTGGAAAAAAGGGGGGGGCTATTACCGGATTTATGGGGGTTTTCTACCTGGCTCAAGGGGGCCCTACCTGGTTTTGGGGGGCATTTTCCGGTCAAGGGGCTACTACCTGGAAAAAGGGGCATTTCCCTGGAAAAATGGGGCACTAGGGTTTTAGGGGATCTACCTGGTACAAGCGGGCATTTCCGGGCTATAGGGGTTTTCCTCCCTGGTACAAGGGGGTTTTTTAACCCCTTGGCCTGAAAGGAGCATCTCCCGGAAAAAAAGGGGGCTTTTTACCTGGTTTAAAGGGGGCTATACCTGGCTATAGGGGCTTCTACCTGATACAATTTGGGCATAGGCTATAGGGGATTACCTGGAAAAAGGGGGGTTTTTACTCCCCGGCTATGGGGGGTACAACAGGGGGTTTAAAGGGGGCATCTCCTGGATAAAGGGGGCAACTCCGGGGTATGGGGGGCATCTACCCGGAAAAAGGGGGGCCTACTCCCTGGTTTATGGGGGGCATCCCGGGAAAAGGGGGCTACTACCGGGTTTTTGGGGGGCACTACCGGGAAAAAAAAAGGGGGGTACTCCCGGGCTTTAGGGGTATCTCCCTTTGGAAAAAAGGGGGCTAAAACCTGGCTTTAGGGGCATTTCCCCAATAAAGGGGGGGCACTACCTGGCTAGGGGGGATTTACCTAAAAAAGGGGGGCTACTACCTGGCTTTGGGGGCACAAAAAACCTGGAAAAAAGGGGGCTTTACCTTCCCTAAAGGGGAATCTCCCTGGCAAACAAGCGGGCACTCCCTGGCTATAGGGGTATCTACCCTGCTATGGGGGCATTCCCGGGAAAGGGGGCTACTCCCTTGGCTATAAAAGGAAATCCCCTGGATAAATGGGGCAACAAACCGGGGTATAGGGGCATTTTACCTGGATAAAGGGGGTACTCCCCTGGCAAAATTGGGCTTTTCCACCGGTTTAAAAGGGGGGGCATTTCCCGGTATGGGGGATCTACCGGGCTACAAGGGGCCCAAACCGGGGCAAAAAAGGGGCTTTTTACCTGGATAAAGGGGGCAACAACCTGGAAAAAGGGGGTTATTTACTGAAAAAGGGGGCACTACCTGGCTATAGGGGCATCTACCTGGATAAAGGGGGTTACTACCTGGCTATAGGGGATACTACATGGAAAAAGGGGGCATCTACCTGGCTATAAGGGGGCATCTACCTGGATAAAGGGGGCTACTACCTGGCTATAGGGGGCACTACCTGGATAAAGGGGGCTACTACCTGGCTATATGGGGCACTACCTGGATAAAGGGGGCTACTACCTGGCTATAAGGGGTACTACCTGGATAAAGGGAGCTACTACTTGGCTATAAGGGGCACTACCTGGATAAAGGGGGCTACTACCTGGCTATAAGGGGCACTACCTGGATAAAGGGGGCTACTACCTGGCTATAAAGGACATCTACCTGGATAAAGGAGGCTACTACCTGGCTATAGGGGGCATCTACCTGGATAAAGGGGGCTACTACCTGGCTATACGGGGCACTACCTGGATAAAGGGGGCTACTACCTGGCTATAGGGGCATCTACCTGGATAAAGGGGGCTACTACCTGGATATAAGGGGCATCTACCTGGATAAAGGGGGCTACTACCTGGCTATAAGGGGCACTACCTGGATAAAGGGGGCTACTACCTGGCTATAAGGGGCACTACCTGGATAAAGGGTGCTACTACCTGGCTATAAGGGGCACTACCTGGATAAAGGTGGCTGCTACCTGGCTATAAGGTGCATCTACCTGGATAAAGGGGGCTACTACCTGGCTATAGGGGTCACTACCTGGATAAAGGGGGCTACTACCTGGCTATAGGGGCATCTACCTGGATAAAGGGGGCTACTACCTGGATAAAAAGTGGCATCTACCGGGAAATAAGGGGCTACTACTGGCTATGGGGGCACTCCCGAAAAAGGGGGCTACTACCTGGCTAAAGGGGGCTACTACCTGGCTAAAGGGGGCACTACCTGGATAAAGGGGGCTACTACCTAGCTATAGGGGCATCTACCTGGATAAAGGGAGCTACTACCTGGATATAAGGGGCATCTACCTGGATAAAGGGGGCTACTACCTGGCTATAAGGGGCACTACCTGGATAAAGGGGGTTTACTACCCTGGCTATATGGGGCACTACTGGATAAAGGGGGCTACTACCTGCTTATAAGGGGCACTACCTGGATAAAGGGGGCTGAAACCCTGGCTATAAAGACTACCTGGCTATAAGGGCATCTCCCTGTATAAAGGGGGTATACCTGGCAAAAGGGGACTACCGGGAAAAAGGGGGCTACTACCTGGTTTATAAGGGGCACTCCCTGGAAAAGGGGCTACTACTGGTAAAAAGGGGCATACCTAAAAAAAGGGGGGCTACTACCTGGTATAAGGGGCTCTACCTTTAAAGGGGGCCTACCTGACATAAGGGCATACTTGGATTTTGGGGGCCCTACTCCTGGTATGGGGGGCCCCTACCTTGATAAAGGGGGTACTACTCTCTATAGGGGCTCTACCGGGTAAAAGGGGTACTACCCTGGTTTAAAGGGGGCCTCGGATAAAGGGGGCTAACCTGGCTATAGGGGGCCAAAACCTGGAAAAAAAAGGGGGCACTCCCCTGGTAAAGGGCCCCAACCTGGTAAAGGGGGCTATACCTGGCTATAGGGGGAAACCCCCGGTTTAAAGGGGGTACTCCCCTGGCTATAGGGGGCATTATGGAAAAAAAAGGGGGCTACCCTGGTATAGGGGCATCCCTGGATAAAGGGGGGCTACTGGCTAAAAAGGGGACTAGGGTAAAAGGGGTTACTACCTGGCTATAGGGGGGGCCCCCCTGGATAAAGGGGACTCCCTTCTTCAGGGGCATCTATGGAAAAAGGGGGGCTACCCCTGGCTAAAGGGGGCATCGACCTGGCTTTTTTCCCAGAGCTTTATGCAGTTAGCGGGAAAGGGGGTGTCCCTTTTTAAAGGGGGGGTCACAAACAAGTGGGGTCCCCACTTCGAATCTCCCGCTCAGGGCCATTCCTAGAGGCAGGCTCACCCGCCGGGGGGGGGGGGGGGGACGCCCCCCCTGCCCCTTGGGATGGCCCCTGCTTGCGTGGCTTTTTTAACATGCGCAGAGCCAGCAGCCCCCGGTCAAAAGGAGAGGCGGAAAGATGTTCCCGTCTGCCCCTCCCCCCTGTACTCCGCCCTGTATCCCCCCGGGCAGGCTCTGGATCGGGACGCGTGACTGAGGTGGTTTTATTTTGTTATTTTAAAATTACTTACAGGGGGGCATATGGCTCAATGGGGGCACCCTGGCCAAGGGGGGCTCACTGGCTAAAAGGGGGGCACCGGCTACAAGGGGGTCACGGCTAAAAAGGGGGCACACTGGCTACAAGGGGGCCACTGGCTACAACGGGCACTGGCTACAGGGGGCATCACTGGCTACAGGGGGCATCATGGCTAAAGAGGGTATCATGGTACGGGGCATCATGGCTACAGGGGGCTCATGGCTTACAAGAGGGTTTCACTGGCTACGGGGGATCACTGGCTAGGGGGGATCACTGGTACAGGGGCATCTAGGGCTACGGGGGCACCCCCTGGCTGGGGGGCATCACTGGCTACAGGGGGCATCACTGGCTGCAGGGGTTTCTACTGGCTACAGGGGGCATAAACTGGCTACGGGGGCACAACTGGCTACAAGGGGGGCATAACTGGCTAAAAAGGGGGGCACACTGGCAAACGGGGGGCACACTGGCTACACGGGGGCACACTGGCTACAAAAGGCATCACTGGCCTACAGGGGGCATCACTGGCTCCCAGGGGGCAAAACTGGCTACAAGGGGGGCATTCTGGCTACAAGCGGTGAATCTACTGGCTACAAGGGGGGCACACTGCACAAGGGGGGGCATTCTGGCTACAAGAGGGGAATCTACTGGCTACAGGGGTATCACGGGGCTACAGGGGGCATCACTGGCTACAGGGCATCTACTGGCTACAGGGGCATCTACTGGCTACAGGGGCATCACCTGGCTACAGGGGGGCATCTCTGGGCTACAGGGGGCATCACTGGCTACAGGGGGGCATCTACGGGCTACAGGGAGGCATCTACTGGCTACAGGGAGGCATCTATTGGCTACAGGAGGGGCATCACGGGCTACAAGGGGGGCATCACTGGCTACAAGGGGGCATCACTGGCTACAGGAGGGGCATCACTGGCTACAACGGGGGCATCACTGGCTACAGGGGCATCACTGGCTACAAGGGGGGGGGCCATCTACTGGCTACAATGGGGGGCACACTAGCTACAAGGGGGGCATCACTGGCTCGGGGGGAATCACTGGCTACAGGGGGCATCTACTGGCTACAGAGGGCATCACTGGCTACAGGGGCATCTACTGATAACAGGGGGCATCTACTGGCTTATGGGGGCATCACGGGCTACAAGGGGGGCATCTACTGGCTACAATGGGGGCACACTAGCGACAAGGGGGGCATCACGGGCTACAAGGGGGGCATCTACTGGCTACAATGGGGGCACACTAGCTACAAGGGGGGCATCACTGGCTACAAGGGGGCATCACTGGCTATGGGGGGGGAATCACTGGCTACAGAGGGCATCTACTGGCTACAGAGGGCATCAACTGGCTATGGGGGCATCTACTGGCTACAGGGTGCATCTACGGGCTCATGGGGGGCATCACTAGCTACAAGGAGGGCATCCCTGGCTACGGTGGCATCAACTGGCTACGGGGGGGCATCTACTGGCTTATGGGGGGCATCACGGCAACAGGGGCTACTTACTGGCTTATAGGGGGGACTATCTGCTACAGGGGCATTACATGGCTACCATTGAAGGTGCTATAGAGGGGGAGTTTGTATAGAGATAGGAATTGGTAGAGAAGTGCTGATAATTGAGGAGTCTTAAGATATTTGTTTTGTACATTCTACAGTGAAGAGTCGGGAGTAGTCGTCATGGCATCTGGGACAGATGGAGAAGAAGAAGAGAAAGAGAACAACTCTTCAGAGACGTCACCTGTGAGTCCCCTAGATATAACTTTACTGTAATCACTTATATGTTCTGCAGAGCCTGTGTTCATCGTGATCCCACCAATGTATGGTCACTGTATGGCGGGAATATTGGTTGTAGTATAATGGTTTTGTATTCAGAATGGTCAGTTTGTATTATTCAGTCACTATGGGGCGGTGATAAAGTGGTCACGGGTTGCGGTATTCGGTCACTATGTGGTGATATGTGGTCATGGTGTGGTAGTATTATTCGGTCACTGTGTGCTGGTGTTATGTGGCCATGGTGTGGTAGTATTATTTGGTCACTGTGTGCTGGTGATATGTGGTCACGGTGTTGCGGTATTCGGTCACTATGTGGTGATATGTGGTCATTTGGTGTGGAAGTATTATTTGGGCACTGTGTGCTGGTGATATGTGGTCACGGTGTTGCGGTATTCGGTCACTATGTGGTGATATGTGGTCACGGTGTTGCTGTATTCGGTCACTATGTGGTGATATGTGGTAGTATTATTTGGTCACTGTGTGCTGGTGATATGTGGTCACGGTGTTGCGGTATTCGGTCACTATGTGGTGATATGTGGTCACGGTGTTGCTGTATTCGGTCACTATGTGTTGATATGTGGTAGTATTATTTGGTCACTGTGTGCTGGTGATATGTGGTCACGGTGTTGCGGTATTCGGTCACTATGTGGTGATATGTGGTAGTATTATTCGGTCACTGTGTGCTGGTGATATGTGGTCTTGGGATTCTGGCTGGTGTAGCAGTGCTATTTGGTAACCGTATGACTATTATCTAGTAATTTTATATGTAGCACATAGTGGTAAAGGTTAAAGGGGTTGTCTCACTACAAGGATTGCTTTTTGTGTTAAAGATCTTGCAAAAACAAGTCACTTTGTAATATATGTCCATTAACAGTATCCTACCTATTCTGAGATATCCCCTCTTGTATGAGCTGCATCAGCTCCTCAGGTAGCTTTAGCTACAGACCTGTTTGATCTCTTCTGATAGGCTGCCAGTGCTGGTTGCTATAGCTACAGACCTGTCTTCTACTGCAGCATATTAGAAGCCAGTAAACACGCCCCTGAATTCAAAATGAAACCAAGAAAATAGGACTGAGGTAAGACGAATCAATGTAGTGAGGCAACCTCTTTAAGGTCTCGTTCACACGGTTTATTCTGGGACGGATTGGAGCTGTACTGCTCCCCGTATTTGCGCTTCAGTACGGCTCCAATCCGTCCCAGTAACTACGGTAATGCACTGCTCTCATAGAGAACTATGGATTCCGTCTCTCCTCCCCGCTCGCTGAATCCGCCGCGGGGGAGAAAGTGACATGGACATTATCCAGGCGTGTACGCGCCGTGAACAATGCATGTCTATGGGGCCGGCGAGCTGGCAGCCCCCCTCCCCCCCGCCCCCCCCCAGGGCACCCGGGTTTTAATTGCGGGGGGCGAAAACCCGGGCCACGCAATTCCCGCCGCAATAACCGGGGGAACATTGCCTAAGGCTCAGGCACAGGTTGGCGGTATCTTTCAAGTGTCTTTTGGAGTTGAATGGGGCATCCAACACCCCAGGACATTGGGGTTTTGATGCGACCCCTCGGGAAATTGGAGGTTTTTGGCCCCCTCTGAAAAACCCCTTTTGCATGTTCTAATACATCACCTGCCCGGGAACAAGGGGCGGACCCAGGGGACTACCAAAAAGCTGTGATTTTTTTGGGGGGGGGTCAAATAAGGGGGGGTTTTCTTTATGGACGCTTTTGCCAAGGGCCACCCAGCAGGGGCGGGGGAGGGGCGTTCCCTAATGTTGAGGGCACAAAGGGGTTTGGCCCCCGGGCGAAAAGCCCCTCCGAAGCACCGCAGGGAGTGCGGAGACGGAGAGGGCGTGTCGTAATAGGAGTCAAAAAAGGGGGGTGCCCATTTTGGGGACAGCCCCGCCAAAAGCACCTCAGCGAGTGGGACAAAGGGGCGTGTCGTAATGCTGCCCGGTTCACAAAGGGGTGGGGTTCCAAAAAGGGTGACAGCTCTGCCAAAGCACCTCAGCGAGTGTTTGGGGAGGGGGCGTGCCCCTAATGTGCGTAAAAGTTGACAGCTCTGCCGTATACCAATGCGACGGTAAAGACTGAGGGGGCGTGACCTATTGGTGACGTCATGAAAAGGGGGTCCCTGGGCACCTCTGAAGTGGGTATTTTTCCTTTTGGAAAAACACGGGAATTTGGCAATGCATTACCCAGGGCGGTGGGCGTATTTTTTACATGACGTTGAGGGCCGTCCTTTTTTCACATTTGGGGTGGGCGTGTCTCAGTGAGGAATGACCTGTATTTGTGGTGGGCGTGTTTATCCCAGACACACCCATATTCCCATAATGCTTTGCTCATAGAGCCGTTCTCCGGCGGCGGAAGCGTCCGTTACCTACTCTCCGGGGCGGAGAGAGGGGGGGGGGGGGATGGGGGGCCCGGGCGGATTTGGGTTGGACCTGACCTGTTTTTTCCCCCCCCCCGGAGGGAAATGGCACAGTACAGTCATGACAGCGGCCGAGCACGTCTGAAATTACAGGGTTGTGAAAAAACACGGGCGGGGGAGGGTTTCCTGTTTTACTGTGTGAAATTTACAGGGGGGGGGGAAATGAGGGCTGTATTACATGTGTAAAAATTTAAAACCCCGGGGGGAGGAGGGGCTTTTTAACATTTAAATTTTAAACACGGGGGAGGAGGGTCTGTATTACATGTTATATTACACGGGGGAGGAGGGGGGTTTCTGACTACATTTTGGGATATTCCCACGGGGGGGAGGGTAAAAAAATTTAACATTTGTGATATTACATGGGGGGGAGGAGGGCTGAAATTACATATTTTGATATTACAGGGGGGGCAGTGGCTGTATTACATGTTTTAATTTTACATGGGGGGGGGGGGAGGGGCCCTGAATTTTAACATGTGGATATTATTTTTGGGGGGGGGGAGGAGGGGCGAAACATGTTTTTAAAAATTAAAAAGGGGGGGAGGAGGGGCGAATTACTTTGGTGAGATTTTAACACGGGGGGAGGGGTATTATTACTTTTGGGGTGAAAATTAAAATGGGGAGGGGGAAGCGGGGTCTGTATTAAAATGTGTGATTTTAAACCCCGGGGGTGCAGGGGGCTGTATTAAAGTTTGATATTACACGGGTGGGAGGGTAAGAAATTAAAATGGGGTTGATTTTAACCGGGGGGAAAGGAGGCAAACGGGTCTGAAATTACATGGTAAATATTACAGGGGGGAGGGGGGGGTTTTTAAAATTACGGGGTGTGATTTTTACAGGGGGGGGAGCAGCGCTTATTAAAATGTGATATTTACAGGGGGTTTTGGAGAGGGTCCTTTGTTTTAAAACATTTTCTTTTTTAAAAAAGGGGGGGAATGGCCTGTTTTTAAACATTTATTAAACCCCCTGGGGGAAAAGGGGGGGGCTGGTAATTTACCTTTGGTTTGAAATTTAAAACGGGGGGAGCAGCGCCCCTTAAATTAACCAATTTTGTAAAAAATTACCCCGGTAAAATCAGCTTCTTTTTAACCCCCCCAAATTGTTTTTGAATTACCCCCGGGGTGGAAGGTGCGGGGTAAATTAATGGATATTCACTGGGTTGGGGAAGGGGGGCCCGGGTTTTTAACATTTGATATTTCCCGTGGGGGGGGAGGTTTTTGTTTACCCGTTTTTGTTGGATATTAAACGGGGAAAAAGGGAAAAAGGGTTTTGTTTTTACATGTTTTTTTATACCTTGGGGGAGGGGAAGGGGGGGTTTTAAAATTTCTTTTTTTTAGTTTTATTACCCCGGGGGTAGGAGGGTTTTAATCCCCTTTTTTTTGTGTGTTTAACCCCACGGGGGGGGCGGGGCCCTGTTTTAACCAGGGTTTTTCTTTTACACGGGGAACAGCTTTCCTGTATTTTTGGTGGATATTACAGGGGGGGAGCACGTCTGTATTACATGTTTGGATAATACCCGGGGGGATTGATTTGGTATGTATTTAGTTTGTTTGCAAAATTTTTAAACCCCCGGGGGGAGGGAAGGTAAGGGGTAAAATTCCCCTTGGGGTTATTTTCCCCCCGGTGGGGGGGAAGGCAGGATCCCAAAAATAAACCAGGGTTTTTAATTAATTACCCCCCGGGGGGGGGGTGAGGGATCTTATTAATTTTGGAAAATAAACGGGGGGGGGAAGGAGGGCCCCCTTATTCCTTTGGATATAACCCCGGGGGGGGAGGGGGAGGGTATTACATGTGTGATTATTACACGGGGGTAGAAAGGGGCTTTTTTTTACATGGGGAAAAATTTTAACACGGGGGGGGAGGGAAAGTTTTAACATTTTGATATTAAACGGGGGAGGGGGGGTATGTATTATTTTGTGTGATATTAAAAACGGGGGAGGGGGAAAGGGGGTTCTTGTATTACATGTGTGATTTACAGGGGGGGAGGAGGGTTATTAAAACTTGTGTGAAACAGGGGGGGGGAGGTATGAAATTACATGTTTTATTTTAAAATTGGGGGAGGAGGGTATGAATTACATGTGGATATTACAGGGGGGGAAAGGAGGGTCTGTAAAAACATTTGATATTACACGGGGAGGGGGGTTTCTGAAAAACCCTATTTTGAAATTTCCAGGGGGGGGTGGGAGGGTCTGTATTAAAAATTTGGAATTTACACGGGGGAGGGGGGCCCCTGTATTACATTTGTGAAAAATTACACGGGGGGGGAGGAGGGTCTGTATTAATTTTTTGGATATTACACGGGGGAGGAGGGTCTGTATTACATGGGATATAACAGGGGGGGAGGGGGGTTTCGGTTTTACGGGGGGGAGGAGGTCTGTTATTACATGTGGAAATTACACGGGGGGGGGGGGAAAGGGGCTGTTTACTTTGGATATTACACGGGGGGAAAGGAAGGGCGTTTACATGTGTGATATTACAGGGCGGGGAAGGGCTGAAAATTACATGTGTAAATTACCCGGGGGGGAGGGAAGGGCTGTTTTACACGGGTGATATTAAAACGGGGGAGGGGGGTTTGTATTACACGTTTGTTTATTAACACGGGGGGGGAGGGTTTTTAAATTACACTTGTATATTACACGGGGGGAGGGGGGGGCTGTTTTACACGTGTGATATTACACGGGGGAGGAGGGGCTGTATTACACGTGTGATATTACACGGGGGGGGGGGGAGGGCTTTATTACACTTTGGGGAAAATTACACGGGGGGGAGGAAAGGGGGTTTATTACAGGGTTTGATTTTAAAACCGGGGGGAGGAGGGGCTGTATTACACGTGTGATATTACATGGGGGGAGGATGGTCTGTATTACATGTGTGATATTACACGGAAGAGGAGGGGCTTTTTTCCCATTTTGTGTTTATTACACGGGGGGAGGAGGCCCTGTTTTACATGTTAAAATTTTAAAACAGGGAAAGAGGGGGGGCTGTATTACATGTGTGAAAATTAAAAGGGGGGGGGGAAGGGGCCCCTGAAATTACACGTTGTTTAAAACACCCGGGGGGGGAGGGGTTTGAAATTACAGGGGGGAGGAGGGTCGAAAAACACGGTGATTTTACACGGGTTGAGGGGGGTTCTGTTAAAAAGGTGTTTAATTCACGGGGGAGGAGGGAAAGAAATTACATTTTGATTTTAAACACGGGGGGGAGGGGGGAAAAATGTTTTACTTTGTGGGGTATTACCACCGGGGGGGAACAAAGGTCTGAAAAATTACATTTTGTGAATTACAGGGGGAAAAACGATGGCTGAAATTACATTTTTAAAAATTTTAACACGGGGGACGTTTGCCCTGAAATTACATGTGGATATTGCAGGGGGGAAGGGGGGTCGAAATTAAAAAGTTTTAAATATTAACGTGGGGAGGAGGGGCGGGTTTTACCTGTGTGATTTTAACAGGGGGAGGGGGAGGGGGGCGTATTAAAACGTGAAAATTACACGGGGAGGAGGAGGAGGGGCTGTATTACACGTGATATTACACGGGGAGGAGGAGGAGGGGCTGTTTTAAAACTTTGAAAATTACACGGGGGGGAGGAGGGGCTGAAAATTAAACACTGTAAATATTACACGGGGGGGGAGGAGGGGCTGTATTAAAATTTTTGATATTAAAAGGGGGGGGAGGGGGGGCGTTTTAAAACCCGGTGAAAAATACACGGGGGAGGAGGGGTTTTAAATTACCACGTTTATATACACGGGGGGGGGGAGGGGCTGTTTTTAACACTTTTAAATTACACGGGGGGGAGGGGGGGCCTTTTTTTTACACTGTGTTTAATTACAGGGGGGGAATTTTCTGTTACATGGGGTGATATTACAGGGAAGAGGGGGGGCGGTAATTACATGTGTGATTTTTCACGGGGGGAGGAGGGGCGGGTAAAAACACGGTGATAATTACACCGGGGGAGGGGGGGGCTGTTTTAAAACACGGGGGGAGGTCTTATTCCCACGTGTAAATTACACGGCGGGAGGAGGGGCTGTATTACACGTGTGATATTACACGGGGGGGAGGAGGGGCTGTATTACATGTGTGAAATTACACGGGGGGGAGGGGATGTATTTTTTTGGGGTAAATTACACGGGGGGAGGAGGGGGCTGTATTTAAAATAGGTGGAAAACACGGGGGAGGAGGGCTGAAATTCCCTGTGTGATTTTATACGGGGGGGAGGGGCGTATTACATGTGGATATTACACGGGGGATGGGGGTGTTTTTAAAATGTGAGATATTACACGGGGGAGGGGGGTATGTATTATTTTTGGGGTGATATTACACGGGGGAGGAGGGTTTTGTTTACATTGGGGTTTATTACCGGGGGGAGGAGGGGGCAAAAATTAACATGTGTGTATTAAAAAGGGGGGGGAGGGGGGGCCTTTTTTACTTTGTAATATTACACGGGGGAGGGGGGTTTTGTATTACATTTTGGGGGGAAATTACCCGGGGGAGCAGCGTCTTTTATTACATGTGTGATATTACACGGGGGTGCAGGGGTCTGAATTACATTTGTGAAAATTAAAACACGGGGGAGGGGGGTCTGAAATTACATGTTGGATATTAAAAGGGGGGAGCAGGGGTCTTTATTAAAAATGTGGAAATTACACGGGGGGAGGGGAGGGCTTTTTTTACATGTTTGAAATTTACAGGGGGGGGAAGGAGGGTCTTTATTATTTTGGTGATATTACATGGGGGGAAGGGTTTAATGATTACATTGTGATTTTAAAATTGGGGGGAAAAGGGAAAGTATTACATGTGTTGATATTACACGGGGGGGGGGGGGTTTTAAATTACATTTTAAATAAACAGGGGGTTAGGAGGGTCTGTATTACTTGTGATTTTTACAGGGGGGGGAGGGGGTTCTGTATTACATGTTTGAAAATTTACACGGGGGGGGAGGAGGGCCCTGTAAAAAATTTTGTGAAAAATTACACGGGGGGGAGGATGGTCTGAAATACAAGTGTGAAAATTACAGGGGGGGGAGGGGGTCTTATTACACGTGGGGATTTTCCCAAGGGGGGTGGAGGAGGGCCCTGTATTCCACGGGCAAGGGGGGTCTGTATTACTTTTGGGGGATATTACCCGGCGGGGGGAAAGGCTGAAATTTTACATGTGTGTTTTCCCCGGGGGAAAGGGGGGTTTGAAATACATGTGGGATATTACACGGGGGGAGGAGGGGCGTATTACACTTTTTGGATTTTACACGGGGGAGGAGGGGCTGTATTACACTTGGGGATATTCCCAACGGGGGGAAGGGGGGGTTTGTAAAAACCACGGGGTGATTTAAAAAACGGGGGAGGAGGGTCTGAAATTTACACGGTGATATTACACGGGGGGGCCCGATGGTCGGGTATTACCGTTTTTTTTATTACAGGGGGGGAGGAGGTTTTGAATTCCCACTTGGGGTTTTAAAAAACCCCGGGGGGGAGGGGGGGCTGAAAATTAAAACGGTGATATTACACGGGGGGGAGGTGGGGCCCTGTATTCACTTTTTGGAAATTACACCTTTGGGGGGGGGGAGGCTGTATTACACTTTGTGATATTACACTGGGGAGGTTTTGGACCTGAAATTACAGGGTTTTAAAATTTTACAGGGAAAGAGGTTGGTCTGAAAATTAAATGGGGAATAATACACGGGGGGAGGAGGGGCTGTATTACACGGGGGAGGAGGGTCTGTATTACATGTGTGATATTACACGGGGGGGAGGACTGTTTTAAACACGGGGGGAGGAGGGGGTTTGTTTTCCCACGGGGGGAGGGTATTTTTTTTACATTAAAATTCAGGGGGGGAGGCGGGTCTGTATTACACTTTTTGAAAATAAAAGGGGGGGAGGGGGGCCCTTTATTCCATGCGTGATATTACACGGGGGGAGAAGGAGGGTTTTAATTACTTTGTGTGATATTACAGGGGGGGGTCTTTGTATTACTTTTTGGGGAAAATTTTTACGGGGTGAAAGGGGGGCGTATTACATGTGGGGATTTTTAAGGGGGGGAGAAGGAGGTCTGTTTTAACATGTGTGAAATTACGGGGGAGAAGAGGGTCGTATTAACATGTGTGAAAAATTACTTTGGGGGAAGGGAGGGAGATGTTTTTAAAAATTTTGTGATATTCCCCACGGCGGGGCGGAGGGTCTGTATTACATGTGGATATTACATTTGGGGGGGGGGAAGGGCCCTTTTATTACCGGGGGGGAGGCGGGGCTGTATTACATGTGTGAAAAACAGGGCCCGGGAGGAAGGGCTTAAAAAATTTTGATATTCCACGGCGGGAGGAAGGGGCTGTTTTAAACATGTTTGAAAATTACCCCGGCGGGGGGAAAGGGGGCTGTATTACATGTGTGATATTACAAGGCGGGAGGAAGGGCTGTTAATTTAAAAGTTTTATTTTAACACGGGGGGGAGGAAGGGCTGTATTACATGTGTGATATTACACGGCGGGAGGAAGGGCTGTATTACATGTGTGATATTACACTGGGGAAAGGAAGGGTTTATTACATTTGGGGAAATTACACTCGGGAGGGGGGGCTGTTTTTACATGGTGATTTTAAACAGGCGGGGGGAAAGGGGCGGAAATTACATGTGTGATATTAAGGGCGGGAGGACCCTGAAAATTAAAAGTGTGATACACGGGGGGAAAGGAGGGGCTTTTTACATGTTTGATATTATACTTGGGGGGAGGGGCTGTATTACCCGTGTGATATTAAAACCGGGGAGGAGGGTCGTTTTCACGGGGGGGGAAAGGGTTTTCTGTATTAAAAGGGGGGGGAGGGTCTTATTACATGTGATTTTAACAGGGGGGAGGAGGGTCTGTTTTAAACACGTGTGATAATTACCGGGGGAGGAGGGGTTTTGAAATTAACACGGGGATTTTAAAAACCGGGGGGGGAATTTTTAATGTTTTTAAAAATTTGATTTACCCCGGGGGGGGGGGGGTAGTTTTCCCACATGTGATATTACACGGGGGGGGGAGGGTTTTTGAAAATTAAAAGTTTTATATTACACGGGGGACGATGGTCTGTATTACATGTGTGAAAATTCCACGGGGGAGGAGGGCTTTATTACATGTGTGAAATTACACGGGGAGGAGGGGCTGAAATTACATGTGTGATATTAAACGGGGGGGAGGGGGGGCTGTATTACACTTGGATATTAAAACCGGGGGGGAGGGGGGGCCCTGATTACACGTGGAATTTTTCAAACGGGGGGGAGGAGGGGCGGGATTAAAACAGGGTTTTATATTACACGGGGGGGGAGGGCGTTTTTACACGTTTTGGTTTTATTACACGGGGGGGGGAGGGCGGGTATTCACGTGTGTTATTACCCGGGGGGGGAGGAGGGGGCTGATTAAAAATTTGGGGAAATATTACACGGGGGGGAAGGGGGGGCTGAATTACACTTGGATATTACCCGGGGGGGGAGGGGCTGTATTACACTTTTAAATTTAACACGGGGGAGGGGGGGGCCGGGTTTTTACATTTTTAAAATTTTAACACGGAAGAGGGGGGGCGAAAATTAAAAGTTGATATTCCCCGGGGGGGGAGGAGGGGCTGTATTAAAACTTGTGAAAAATTACCCGGGGGAGGGGGGTTTTTTATTACCCGGGGGATTAGGGTCGGGGGGGGGGGGGGGGGGGGGGAAAGGTTGCGGGGGTTTGGGGGGGGGGGGGGGTTGGGGGGGGGGTTTTTTAAACACTGTGAAAATTACACGGGGGGAGGGTCTGTTTTAAAAGTGTGTAATTACACGGGGGGGGTTTTAACGGAAATTTAAAAGGGTTTGGGGAGGGCGTATTACTTTTGGTGAAATTAAAAGGGGGGGAGGAGGGCTGTATTACATATGGGATCCCATGGGGGAGGGGGTCCCTGTAAAACATGTGTAAATTTTAAAAGGGGGGGAGGGGGGGCGTTTTACATGGTAAATTTTAAAAACGGGGGGGGGAGGGGTTTGAAATTAAACATTGTGTTTATTAACGGGGGTTAGGGGGGGCCCTTGTTTTTACATGTGTGATATTACCCGGGGGGGGAGGGAAATGTTTTTACATGGTGAATTACAGGGGGAGGAGGGGCTGTTTTAAACATGTGGGATTTTTAAACACGGGGGAGTGGGGCCCGAATTTACATTGTGAAAATTACACGGGGGGGGGAAGGTTTCCGTATTACATGTGTGATTTTACACGGGGAAGGGCTGTTTTAAACATGTTTAAAATTTACACGGGGGAGCAGCGGTGTATTACATGTGTTTAAAAACACGGGGGGAGGGGGTTCCTGTTTACATTGGATTTTAAACAGCGGGGGATGAGGGGCCCTTATTACTTTGTGTTTTAATTACACGGGGAGGAGGGTCGTTTTAAACATTTGGAATTACAGGGGGGAGCATCGCCCTTATTACATGTTTTTGATATTAAAACGGGGGGAGGAGGGTTTTAAATTACATTTTTTTGGAATTACACGGGGGAGGGGGTTTCGAATTACATTTAAAAATTACACGGGGGGGGGGAGGAGGGCCTGAATTCCCATTGTGAAAATTACATGGGGGGAGGGGGGGTCTGTTTTTAAACATGTGTGTTTTTAAAAATGGGGGGGGGGAAAGGGGGCTGTTTTTACATGTGTGGATTTTAAACCCCGGGGGGAGGAGGGGCTGTTTTAACATTTTTGAAAATTAAAACTTGGGGGGGAAAGGGGTTTGTATTACACTGGGGGAAATTAACACGGGGTGGGAGGAGGGTGTTTTACACGTTTTATAAATTACACGGGGGGAGGAGGGGCTGTATTACAAGTGTGATATTACACGGGGGGAGGGGGGGGGCTTTTATTACATTTGTGTATTACACGGGGGTAGGAGGGTCGTATTACACTTTTTGAAAATTACACGGGGGGAGGGGCTGTATTACACGTGTGATATTACACGGGGGGTAGGAGGGGCTGTATTACACGTGTGATATTACACGGGGGGGAGGAGGGGCTGTATTACACGTGTGATATTCCACGGGGGGAGGAGGGGCTTTTAAAAATGAAAAACACTTTTGGGGATTTTTACCGGGGGGGGGAGGGGGCGTATTCCCACTGGATTTTAAACACGGGGGGCGGAGGGACGTCTGTATTGCATGTGTGATTGTGGTTCCTCCATGTTCTTCAGCTCCCGGTGACGTTCGATGAGGTTGCCGTATATTTCACAGAGGACGAGTGGGATCGTCTGGACGTCCGGCAGCGGCTTCTGTATCAGGAGGTCATGATGGAGAACTTTGAGCTGGTGACCTCTGTGGGTGAGACCTGACGTGTGTTTATATTGGGGGAAAACGTGATGGCCCCCGACCTGGGGCAGGCCTTCCGGGGATGTGAAGGGTGGCAAAATGTATAACCCATCCTGGGTGGCACCCCTGACCGGGGCAGGTCCTCCCAGGAGTAAGGGGCTAAAATTTTAAACCTCACCCTGGGTGGTGACTCTCCTACCTGGGCGGGTCCTCTCCGGGATTAAGGGTGGCAAAATTTAAACCCTCATCCTGGGGGGCGACTCCCTGACCGGGGCGGTCCCTCCAGATGTGAAGGGTGGCTAAAATTTTATAACCCACCCGGGGTGGTGACTCTCCTGACCTGCGGCAGGTCCTCTCCAGGATGTGAAGGGTGGCTACAATGTATAACCTCATCCTGGGGTGGTGACTCTCCTGACCTGCGGCAGGTCCTCTCCAGGATGTGAAGGGTGGCTACAATGTATAACCTCATCCTGGGGTGGCGACTCTCCTGACCTGCGGCAGGTCCTCTCCAGGATGTGAAGGGTGGCTACAATGTATAATCTCTCCAGACTTGTGGCATTATCATAGAGTCCTCTCCAGCCTGTGATCGGGCCTACAACCTGTCCTTACAGGCAGGGGAAGGGCAGACGCAGGTGCCGCAGGTCTGGAGAGTCGCGTCTAACCTGTGATAGATGTGGCTAGATGGCTACTTGTGACTCTTTATACCTGCGGCACCTCCTCAATAGTCCACAGACAAGTCCATGACATGGATCTTCTGCAGTTCTCAGAGGTGCTGGTCCCTCCACAGTCTCTTAATTCAATACAGTTCTCAGGCGACCCCTGAGGTCTCCAGTGACCCCCAGCAAAGACAGCAGAGTGATCAAAGCGGGGTCACCACAGGGGGCCGCACTCTGGTCAGGTACATGGTGGACACAGATTACTATGCACCAGGAGGGCTCCATGTCCTCTCCATGTGGTCGTCCACGCTGAGTCTCCATAGCCCCCTCCCTTGCCCTCGGCCGCCCCCGGGGCCCCCTCCCGGCGCCCCCTGCTCCCCGCCCTCGTCCGGCGCCCCCTGCTCCCCGCCCTCGTCCGGCGCTCGCGCCCCCGCTCCTCGTCCGGCGCCCCCTCCCCTCGGCCGGAGCTCGCGCCCCCTCCCCCTCCCCCTCCTCGGCCGGAGCTCGCGCCCCCCTCCCTCGCCCCCCTCGCTCCCCGCCCCCTCTCCCCGCCCGGAGCTCCCCCGCCCCCTCCCCCCCCCGCCCTCGTCCATTTGCTCGCCCGCCCCCGCCCCCCCCCGTCCGCGCCCCTCTCCCCGCCCGGACCTCCGCCCCCCTCCCCCGCCCTCGTCCCTCGCTCGCGCCCCCCCTCCCGCCCCCTCCTCGGCCGGAGCTCGCGCCCCCCTCCCCCTCCTCGGCCGGACCGCCCCCCCCCCCCTCCCGGCCGTCGCCGTGCCCCCACCTCCCCCCCTTGCGGACCCCCCGGTCCATTCGACGGGCAGGGGTCTTGGCCTTTTGTTTTCCCCTCAGGCCCCGCTTCATACGGAAAAAAACGCCGGGGGGGGGACCCCAGAAAAAATCCAAAGTGTGGAAAAAGAAGAGGCCCCCAGAGTCAATGATGGTGGGGGAGGGGGGGAAACTGACCATTACTGGATGGAGAGAGTAAATGGGGATGACGGATGGAAAGGTGGGGGGGGTAACAGAGGGAAGGTGTAAGGGGGGGAGGGACTGGGGGTGGGGTAGATGGGGGGTGGGAGGGGGGGGATTAGTTCGCTGGGGGTAGAGGGGGGGTTTTGGGGGATGGTGGAGGGCACTGTGGGCGGAGGTAGTTGGGGGCGGTGGTGGTTGGAGGAGGGCACTGTGGTGGGGTAGATGGGGGGTGGTGGATGGAGGAGGGCACTGTGGCGGGGTAGATGGGGGGTGACGGATGGAGGAGGGCACTGTGGCGGGGTAGATGGGGGGGTGAGGATGAGTAGGGGGGGCAGATGGGGGGGGTAGATGGGGGGGTGGTGGATGGAGGAGGGCACTGTGGTGGTGCGGGTAGATGGGGGGTTGGGTGGATGGAGGAGGGCACACGGTGGCGGGTAATGGGGGGGCCGGAAGGTGGGAATGTGGATGGAGGCTCGTCTGTGGAGGAGGTAGAGGGTGGGGGGTGGTATGGCGGTGGGCGATGTGGCGGGGTAGATGGGGGAAGTCATTCGGTGTTGGATGAGAAGGATGGGAGCCGGGGTGGACGGGGGAGTAAGGGGGGTGGGGAGATGGAGGAGGGCGCACTGTGGCGGGGTAGGTGGGGCGTGGGGTGGATGGAGGAGGGCGACGCGCGGTGTGTGATGGGTACGGTGGGGGGGTCGGGGTGGTGGATGGAGAGGGGCGCTGTGGCGGGGTATGTTGGGGGTGGTGGTGGATGGAGGGGGTCCTGTGGCTGGAGGTAGTCTGGGGGGGACGGATGGAGGTGGGCAAAGGTGGCGCGGGGGTAGAGGGGGTGGTGGATGGAGGAGGGGCTCCTGTGCGGGGAAGATGGGGGCGGGGGGTGGATCGGATGGTGTATGGGGGCACTGTGGCGGGTAGATGGGGGAGGAGGACGGATGCCCCCCCCCCCCCCTTGAGGAGGTGCACTGTGGCGCTTGTGGGTGATTGGGGGGTGCACGGAATGGTGGAGGGCACGTGTGGATGGGGTTGAGGGGGGCAGTGTACGGTGAGGGGAGGGGGAAAGACGGTGTAGGCGGGGTAGATGGGGTTCGGTGGCGGGAATGGAGGAGGCGCGCTGGGGTGGGGGTAGATGGGGGTGACGAGGAGGAGGGCGCTGTGGCGGGGTGTTGGAGGGGGACGGATGGAGGAGGGGAACTGTGGCGGCCTGTAGATGTGGGGTGGGGGAGGGGAAGGATGGAGGAGGGCACTGTGGCGGGGTAGAGGGGGGGGGACGGATGGAGGAGGGCGACATTTGTGGCGGTGGTAGCATGTGGGGCGGTGATACGGAGGGAGGAGGCGCGGTGGCCTGAGGTAGATGGGGGGTGGTGGAAGGGTGGAGGCAGTTGTGTGGGGGTGGTAGAATGCGGGGTGGTGGGATCGAGGAGGGCCCGATGTATGGTGGGGTAGATGGGGAGGGGACGGTATGGAGGAGGGAGAAAGGTGGGGGGTAGTTGGGGTGATGGATGGAGGTTGGGCACTGTGGGCGGGGAGGGGGGGGGGGTGGAATTGGGCTGAAGATGTTGATGTGACGTGCTAAGTGGACATGGAGGTCAGCGCCCGGTGGGTGCTGTAGCAAATTAATGTGTCAGATCAAGTGATAGGGGGGGGGGGATGGGGGGATGCTTGGGTGGTACCCAGGTGGGAGGATATCGTTCTGGAGGATCTTAGTCTCAGGTAGCTCATAGGAGTAAAGAAGGGTATAATAGAAGAAGTGTGGTGGCATGGTGCACGGCGCTCGCCGCAAGTCAGACATGAAGGGTGAGCAATGTGTGGTGTGAGTGACCCCTCAGCTCGACTGTTTGAGGACATGTGGTGTTTTCGAGGGAGGTGAGGGAGGTGAGGACGATCAGATGCTGATGAATGTGTATGGGGTCGGGGACAGTTTAATGTGTAGAGGCCGGGCCATGAATATGGTTTGCAACACATCGGTCACATGGTTAACTAGGGGTGAACACATGTGGGGGCCACCTCGTAGGTGCCCGGCGAAGAGGGGAAGAAAGGAAGAAAAGGGCAGGGTGCACTCGTGCTCCCCTCTCCCCAGTTACTGTTATCATGTTGGGGGCACACGTTGCCTCGGCTCTTCCTGGCCTCGTACTTCCCATGATTCCTCGTGGATTGAGCTATGTTCCCTCTTCTGTCGTCATGTTGGGGGGACAATCGTTGGGCTGAGGTCGTCTTCAGGTCCTCCACAAATGTTTCACATTGGCTGAGCTATGCTCTCCCAGTTACTGTAGTCATGTGGGGGCACAACAAAGTGACGGGGCAATAGCTACTAGTCCTGGGCACTCCCTGACCTACCTGTTGGACTTGGGCCTCTGGACACTCACCATGCTCCCCAGTTAATGTCGTCATGTTGGTGGGGCGGTGGGGGGCACTACGTTGCCTTCGCGCTCTTCCTGCCTAGTATCTCCTGATTCCCATGGCTTGGGCTCTGCTCCCCTCTCCCCATTTACTGTCGTCACATGTTAGGGGGCATCGTTGCCCTGGCTCTCTTCCTGCCTACCCTGACTCCACCATGGCTTGGGCTTCTCCCCTCTCCCCAGTTATGCGTAATGGTGGTGGGCACAGCACATTGCACTCTCGCTCTTCCTTGGCCTCGTACTACCTGTGGAGCCCATGGCGAGTGCTCGTTTCATCTTACGGGTCGTGCTTGATTGGGGGGCACACGTTTGCCGCGGCTGTTATGGCCTTCATACTACACGATTTCCCCATGGCTTTGAGTTAGGACGACCATCGTAACGCGGCGGAATGTTGGGGGCACACGTCTGCATCGATGCACGTACCTATGCCTCGTGGACTCCCTGATTCCCCAAGGCTTGGGCGTCATCTGCACCCTCCCCAGTTACTGTCGTAAATGTTGGGTGGAACTTCGTTGCTTCGCTCTTCCTGGCCTCGTACTCCCTGATGCCCCATGGCTGAGCCCTGCTCCCCTCGTCCCAGTACGGTCGTCATGTTGGGGGACACTCGTTGCACCCCGGGGAATAGTCCGAGGCACACGTACTACTGTACCCACCACACACCACGACACACCCCCCCACCCCTTTGAGCGTCCCCATAGCTTGGGCTCTGCGCACCTTCGAAACACAAGGTACTGTCGTCATGTTGGGCTCACGTTGCCCTGGCTACGTACTGCATACTGATGCTGACAAGAAGGCTTGGGCTCTGCAGATACCTCTCCCTGTTAAATGTCGTAATGGTGGTGGGTCCTTCACGTTGCCCTGGTTCGATGACCTCCCTGAGTCCCAATGGCTTGCGGCTTGCCTACCGCGCTCATCCCTCTAGTTAATGTCGTGTAAGGGTGGGTGGCATAACAGGTGAAATGGGACTGTAATGGCCCCCTGAGTTCCCCATGGCTTTGGCTCTGCTACACCTCACAAGTTATGTGTAATGTTGGGGGCACACGTTGCCTCGGACGTACTTCCTGGCGTCCCTGACTCCCCAGGCTTGAGCTTCTTATCCCCTATAACTGTCGGCATGTTTGTGAGGCAGACACGTTGCTTCGGCTCGTTCCTGCAATGCGTACTCCCTGAATGCCATATGAAGGTTGCGTCGGCTAACTATCTCCCCTGTGACTGTGTCATGTTGGGCGGGATACTAGGTTGCACGTCGGATCGCAGTCGTGCACGAGCCGGAAACGTGAAAACCTGGGCTTGAGATATTGCTGTCCCCAGTTTACTGTCGTTAAGTGGTGGGGGCACCTGTGGCCCTGGTTGCATTCCTGGCCTCACACGGAGGTTCCCCAGTGGCTTGGAGCGCTTGCTAAACATACTGCAACAAGTAGCTGTCGTCTTGGTGTAGGGGGAGAAGTTGATCTGGTTCTTCATGGCCTCCATGATGTCTCAGGCTGGGGAGATGCTCCCCAGCTCCCATTGGTTCGGGGGTCAGGTTGGGGGGACACTCGTTGCCCTCAGGCTTCGTCATGGCCGTCCAGGATTCTCACATTGCTTGAGCTCTTCTACACCTATTAATGTCCATGTGGGGGGGCCAACTCGTTGCAAGAGAGCGGAAGGGCCTCCCTGTTCCCTCCAGGGAGTGTGCGCGTGCGCCAGATTGAAGGTGACAGGTTGGGGGCACACGCGCGTTGCACCTCTGCGGTCTCTTCCTGGCCTCCTGATTCACTACATGTTTGGTGCTAGTTATCCCTCTTTCTGTCGTCATGTTAGGGACGCTCATAGTTGCTCGGGCTCTTACGGGCACTCCCCTGAGTCCATATGGCTTGTGATCGTGCGCCACAGGAGTTCTGTCAGGGGTGAGAGACACACGTCTGCATCGGCTATAGCATGGCCTACCGGGATTCCAATGGCTCTGAGCTCTTATCAACGGTCATTTACTCTGGATCATGGTGGGGGGCAGACAGGGCAAACGGCGAGTGGCCTGGAAGAAGGGACGACCCGGAGTCTACCATGGCTGGGCATGTCAGCGTCGCAGTGCTGTTCAGGTATGAGGAGGAATTAGATGCATTTCTGAAGTTCTGTAGTCCGTTTGCGGGGGGTTGTCAGGATAGAGGCAGGGGGGTAGGGAACGGGGGTCTGATTTGGAATATTTAATAACGTATGCCTTTCTTGGCCTATGGAAGGGTAGTAAATATTCGGGTAGATCACAACGTCCTCCCGATATTGATTGACACATCGCCGTGCCTATGATCGGGGTGGTACTGTATCGGCTCAGGTGACCTCACTTTACCAGGGCACGGAGCGCTCGCCTTCTCGGGGGACAGACACTCATACTCTGCTCCGAGTGCCACCGACAGCGTCAGACGAAAGTACGCAACTTGACACAGACACACCAGCAAGACGCCACGTGGAGTGCGCTCCTTATATGCGAGTATGTGGGGCAAGACGATTCATACTGAGACCGCCACCACCTGGTGGGGATAACTATCGCAAGCCAACACGGGGAGTGAGATGTATCTCATGCGAACCACTGACGGATTCATGTTCAACACAGACAAGGAAACTTACAAGAGTCTCACACAGAGGCTGCACACGGGCGAGCGGCACCACTTGTCTGTAGTGCGATCAAGGGGCGGCATGGCTTTAACAGCTAGCGGACCTGATCACTGCAACAATGCCGCTTCCACCACTCGGCGAGTGGGCGGGACACCTGTGAAGTATGCGTAAAGAGCGGCAGCGTATAGCTGCATCTGGTGACCCACAGGCGGAGGACACACGGGAAGAGACCCCCTTAGCACGAGTCCAGGTGCCCGCAGCGGTTGCTCACAGGAAGGCATCTGCTGCGGCACCAGGAGCTGATAACGAGGTGGAGCGGGCCGAAAAGATGACCCGAGGGCGGTGAATGGCTTTCGCCTGCAGACTCCACATCTCACTCACACACACAGCGCGCCAACATCAGAAACGGCGGCTGCAGGGCGACAGAAAAGCCAATTACTCGTGCGATCAGTGCCGCAGGAGCTGCGTGCTCAGCCGCACTGCTAGGCGCATAAGAGAAGCCATCAGCGACTGTGAAACGGGGGAGGATGCGGCCACTTAAGACTGCGCCTGGACTGAGGCACAAGAGATGTATACTGCAGGGAAATAACCAGGATGGACGGAACGGAAGATACCACAACCGGCAGGAGCGACCAATGTCCGGCTGCAAATAGTGTGTGGGGACAGATTCAGACAGATGCCCTACCACGGGAGACGGCTACAAGAGGCATCCACTGTGGCAGCGGCCTTTCTTCCCTGCCTGGTGGTGGGTGGCAGCATACATCAAAAACCACTCAATCTTCTTCATGGAAGAAAACTTGTCCTGTCAACCATAGAGGTTCAATCATCACGGGATGAGGCTGCACTTCAGATGGAAGGTTGTCACCATGCGGTCGCACAATAACACACAGCACAGCGCGGGGAGAGTAACAGCACACGAAAACCGATCCAGAAAACATCGGTAACCACCCTCACTCCGAGAAATGAAGAGGAGATCATGGAGGAGAACAGCCGAAATACACTGTCAACCGCATTCACTCCGAGCCTGAAATAGGAGGATCATGCGAGGAGAAACAGCCGAAAACACCGGTACGCCCTCTACACTCCGAGCACTGATTAGGAGATCATGGAGGAGAACAAGCGAATAACCTGTATAGCTACCTCAATTCGAGAGTCGGAAAGGAGAATATGGAGGAGACCAATCTAGCAAGGATAAACACACTGTAACAGCCAACCTCGACGTCCGAGGACGCTGAAGAGGAGATTCACATGGAGGAGCACAAAAACAGCCGATAAAACATTTGTAACCGACTCACTCAGAGCATGAATAGGAGATCACTGGAGGAGAACAGGCCGAAAAACTCACCTGTTAAACGCACTCATCGTACACGAGAGCTGAATGGAGATCATGGTGGAGAACAGCACACGTATTCGCCTGGAACAGCCCCTCTAGACGAGCGCTGAAGATGAGATCATGGAGAGAGGCCCAACAGACGATATCAATGTTGTAACCGCAATCACTGCGAGCGCTGAAGAGGAGGTTAAGATGTGGAGCCCCATACAGCCGATTAAATTTGTGAACCGCCCTCAAGTCGAGAGACTGAAGAGGAGATTATAGAGGAGTGCAAAACAGACGATATACAGACTGTATCAGCACACCTAAATCCGAGCTATGAAGAGGAGACAGACATAGAGGAGAACACACGAACAACATCTGTAAACCGCCTCTCTACGAGCGGGTAAGAGGGAGATTCAGTGGGAAAAACAGCACGAAAACACCTGTAACCGCCCTGCACTCAGAGATGCTGAAGAGAGAGACCACATTGGAGATATCAGCCGAAAACAGCCTGTAAACGCCCTATCTACGAGCGACTGCAAGAGGAGACACACATAGAGGGAGAACAGCAGTAATAACATCTGTAACCGCCCTCACTTCGAGCGCTGTAAGAGGAGTATCACATGAGAACAGACGAAAAAAACTGTAACGAGCCCTCAATACGAGCAATGTAGAGGAGATACATGGAGGAGATCAGCCGTATAACTTCGGTAATACGACATAGAACTACGTGAGATGATGAGGTGAGAACATGGAAAATAGCCAGATATACATCTGTAACAGCCTCATAGAACGTCCGCGGATGAATGCGGAGACCACATAGAGGTGAACAGAGCCGATACAATCGGTAACACGCACCATCACATGCACGTAGCGATGTATGAGGATGCATTCTCACTATCGGAGATCAGCCAGAATAGCTTCTGCTATAAACGAAACTCAATAAGAGCGATGGGAAGTGGAGTGAACATGGGAGAAACGAGACACGAAGTAAAACGCTGTAACCGACACTAAGTACGTAGTAAGTGTAGTGGAGCTATAGTTGGGAGGAGCACATCTGCAATGTAAAAAGTGGTATCCGAAATGAACGTGAGTGAGCGGCATGGACGAGGTGATTGATTGAGGTGAGCTAGAACAGAAGACAGCTATTTCAACCAGGGTTAGCTGCAACTATCGCCGAGAGCTAAGATGGAGGACCACATGTGAAACAGCCGAAAACAATTTGTAACGCGCACCAATCACGATGCGATGAAGAGGGAGTTACGATGTGAGGAAATGCACAGCCGAATATACATCTGTGTTACCGCCCTCACTCCGACGCTACTAGGTAGAGGAGCCACTAGGGTAGGAGTACAGACGATAAGACATCTTGTTACAAACTCACACTGCAACTACCGATGCTCAGGATAGAGGAGATCACTTGAGGAAGAGCATATATAAAAAAAAGCCCGCAAAAACCTGTAACGCCGCGCAATGAGAGACGCGGATGAGGAGTGACTGTGAGGAGGCAAACTAGCATGAACAAACTCAACGTGTAACCGCCTCACTCCGAGTTGATAGGAGGTGATCAAGGAGATTCAGACAGATAAAACATGTTACCGCCCTCACGTCCGAGCACATGAGAGGATGACAAACTATGGAGAACACAGCCGAAAACATCTGGAAAAAGCACGATAGAATGAGCCGCTGTAGAATAGGAGAAACAGGGAGGAGATAAAGCCACGGAATTATCATTTGTGAACGCCGTTACTTCGAGCACTGACGAGTACGACAACTTGGAGGAGATACAGCCAGAAAACACCTGTAAAACGAACGGAACTAGACGAGATGATGGTAGAGTGTAGATACCATGGAGAAATCAGCCGTTAACATCACTGTAAACAGATCTTCACTCCGAGCGCTGACAGAGGAGATAAACGATGGGGGAGAACAGACACGAGAACTATCGTGTAGAGACTCATCTACTCCAGAGACATGAAGGAAGGAGATATCATGAGATGGTAGAGCAAACCGAATATTCTCACTGTGTAACGACCCACAAAAGAGCGGCTTGGTATGTAGGTAGGAGTCTAATGGAGAATATGTACTCAGGTTTGAATACTCGCCGTTGTGTGTGGTGAGAGAGAGTCTCCATGTGATGTCTACTAGTAAGAGGCTCGGGTTCGTGAGGGCAGTGAGATACATGGTGGTTTCGGCTGTGGCATTCTCGCCGCACTAGGATCTAATAGTCAAGTGCTCACGGTGGAAGGTGCGGCGTGGGTACAGTGGGGGTAGGGAGGGGTATACTAATGGGGTGGATAAGAGGGACAGAGGAGCGGAAAGGACATCCGGTGAGGGCATGGGGTTAAGGAGAGTGTATCGGCTGGTCATAATTGTGAGTCGCGTCTGCGCTCGACTTGACGGGGGGCGGTTGGTGGTTGACAGGTGGTTTCGGCTGGTTCTCTCCTGGGGTCGTAGCATTACAAGTGCTTCGGTGTATAATTGGGCTGGGGTTAGCAAAGGTGTGTGCGGCTGGGCTCCTCCAGGGGGTGCTCTGGGGACTGC
Source organism: Phyllomedusa bahiana (assembly GCA_025379985.1). NCBI lineage: Eukaryota > Metazoa > Chordata > Amphibia > Anura > Hylidae > Phyllomedusa > Phyllomedusa bahiana. The sequence continues at coordinate 43,694 of JAODAL010017173.1, read as the reverse complement.
TGATAGGCATGTGAGGGCGGGCGGTTTACGAGTTGGTGTTCGGGATGTTCGCTGGATGGATCTCCTATTCACAGTGTCTGACGGATCCTATCGATATCCTAGGGAGGCAGGTGAGGAGTGGGTGTTTCGGCGTGGTAATTAATGGTGTTTCTCTTTCCATGGTGCTCGGTTCGTCCGTTGTGGTCGATGGGCGGTGACAGGTGTAGGTGGCTGTTGCTCTACTCTAGGTTATACTCTGCAGGCTCGGAGTGAGGGCACGGAGGTTACTGGTGTGTGTTTAGGCTGGGGATCGCCTCTATGATCTGCCTCTTCAGTGCTCGGTGCGTGAGGGAGGGATACTGATGTTTTCGGCTGTTCTCCTCCATGTGGTCTCCTCTTCAGGCATCGGTATTGGGAGGGCGGTTTCAGATGTTTTCGGCGGTTGCTTTAATCCATGTGATTTTCCGCTGCTGCCGCTCGGGAGTGAGGGACGGTTAAATTGTTTCGGCTGTTTACTCCATGTGGTATCACACGTCTTCAGCGCTACAGGAGGGTGTGAGGGCGGATTTAAGGTGTTTTGGCTTTGCTCTACACTCCATTATTCTCCTCTTCTGCGATCGGTGTCGAGGGCGGTTATCAAATGTTTTTCGGCTGGTGGGCTCCGCCAATGTTGAATCTAATCTGAAGTGATACAGGATTGTGAGGGACGGGTACTGGGGGGGTTTCGGTAGGTTCTCCAGGGTGATGCTCATCTTCAGACGATCGCGAGAGTGGAGGGCGGGTTTCAGATGGTTGCGGCTGGTCTCCATGTGATCTCCTCTTCAGCGATCGCCTTATTGATGGTGGGCGCGAGTGAAAGATGGTGTAGGGAGGGGCTACGCGAGTGTGTGCGGTACTAGATGACAGAGAGAGGTGGCCGGCCTAAAGGTGACGGGGACGGTTACAGTCTGTTTTCGGCGATTATCCTTGTTGATATCCTCCTTCATGCGCTCGGAGTGAGGGCGGTTTGGTTACAGATGTTTTTCGGCTGTTCCTCCACATGGGGCTCCTCTTAAGTGCTCAGGTACAGGCTTCCGGGTGCGGAGATGGGGAGGGCGGTTAACAGGTGTTTTCGGCTTGTTTTCTCCATGTGAGTATCCTTGTCAGCGCTCGGATCCTGTATAGTGTCCCGAGGGCGGGTGTACCGATGTTTTAGGCTGGTCTCCTCTATGTGGGCTCCTCTGCAGCACGCTCGGTGTGAGGAGGGTCGGGTTACAAGGGGTTTTCAGGCTGTTACTCATGTTGCAGGTCTCTCGTTCAGCGATCGGTGGGAGGCGAGGCTTACAGGTGTGGTTCGGACGGTTGTTGCTCCACATTCGATGCTTCTTCAAGCGCATAAGGAAGTGTGGCGGGTACTAGTGTTTACGGCTGTTACTCAAGCGTGTAGGTCTCCTATGATGAGGGATAGGTTGTGGTGGGCGAGTTACAGGTGTTTTCGGCTGTTTGATCTCCGCTATATATCTAATGATTCAGACGATCGTAAGTGTGGGCCGGGTTCATAATGTTTTCGGCATGTTGGGCTCACCTCCATGTGATATCCTACTTAGCGCTCCGAAGTGAGGGCGGTTACAAATGTTTTAGGCTGTTGGGCTCGCCATGTTCTACACAGATTCATGCGCTCGGTCCCACGGAGGTACGGTTACAGGGCGTTTTCGGCTGTTATCATCATTGTCTCTAGATGCGATACAGGTGTGAGGAACAGGTTAAAGGTGTTTTCGGCATGTTCTCTCACATGAGACTCAGTTATGGGAGACGGTGTTCGTGGGGGTTATACATTTTGTTTTCGGCGCTGTGGGAGACTCCAATGTGATCCTCCTCGTCACTGGGCTCGGATTGGGAGGCGAAGGTTACAGTGTTTGAGGGATGTGGGGCTCCTCCATGATCTCCTCATTCAGCTCTCGGGTGAGGTCGGTTACATGGTGTTTTTCGGCATGTGTATCATCAATATGAGCTCCTATCATGGTGCTCGAGGTGAGGAGAGTCTGTAAGAGTTTTTCGTGCTGTTCTCTACCATGATCTCCTTTTCAGTGCTCGGTGCTGGGTGTGTGAGGGCGGTTACAGGTGTTGTTTCGGCTGTTTCTCCTCATGATCTCCTCTTCGTGTCGGTCGGAGGGTGGTTCAAAGATGTTTATGGATCTGGGTTTTCGGCTGTGCCTAGCACCAGCTGTGATGGGTGATGGGGCGAACGGCTGGGACACCTTGACAGCTGAAGTGACAGACTCTCACCGGTGCGGTTCTCTCGGGGTGGACGGACTAGGTTGTGCTCCTGTAGAAGCTGCCTACAAAACAACAGGCAGGGATCTATGGCAGCGGCCCCATTGTGCGTTTGACACTCGGTGCCGATCCAGTTGGGCTTCTGTATTGACAGCTGTCCCACCTACACACGTTGCAGAGGAAGGGTCGATACGCGGCCTGTGGATCTTCTCGTGACGGCTCAGGTATTTCCTGCTGTTAATACTTTGGCCGCTGTCGGCGGCAGCTGAAAGGCGCTCGCCCGGCCACGGCGCTGGGGATTATCTTTGCGCCTGCAGGGGCGGCTGAGCCCGAAGCTCTGCGGCACTGATCGCAACGGAGAAGGGCTTTTCTGTCGCCAACGCAGCGCCGTTCTGATGGTGCGCGCTGGTGTGTGAGGAGATGGGAGCGGCATGGCAAAGCACTTTACCGCTCTGGCGTGCAGCACTGTGCGGGCGCTCAACAGTGTGTATCAGATCTGGTGCACGCCAGCAGATGCCTTTCCAGCGTGAGCGAACTCTGCGGGAATGGGTCGCACGGCGAAGGCCCGGTCACTCGCCCGTGTGTCGCCGAATGTGGCTGTCACCTAGGTGATGATTTAGGCTGATAGGATATTTGTCGAATGGCGGCCACAGGTGAACGGCCTCTCGCCGGTTGTGGATGCGGCATGCGTGACCTCAGGTCCGGCCTTGCGGTTAAAGCTATTGACGCTCAGTCGATTAACGAGAAGGGCCGCTCTCCGTGTCAGACGCTGGTGAGTTCTGGTAGTTTCCTGTACTATTGGTCGAACTGGATGACGCTTGTGTTCGAAGGAGAACAGCTTCTCCACGCTTGTGGATGCCGTTTGGTGCACAACCAGGTGGTGGCGGGTTGTGTATCGCTTGCCTCATATATCGCAGGGGGAGGGGCACGCATCTCCGACGGTGTGCGTGAGCTGGTGGCTCGGTCCAAGTGCGAACCTTTTAGGATGAGACCGCACACGGTGGCAATCGGAAGGCAGGAGTTAGGGTTGTCCAACGATAAGCCGAGCGCTCCGCTCGAGGAAGGAGGCAACTGCCGTTCAGGTCCAACCTCAGGGCAGCGGACGATGGGGGCAATCAAAAGGCTCAGAGGACGGGAGGCGACCCGAATATTTACATACATGCCATAGTAAAAGATATCGGAAACGTTATTAATATATTCACATCAGAGCAACCGCAAGTCAACCCCGAAGCTATCCGAAAACCCCAGAACGGTCTACAGAAATCAGATGCAAGTTTAGTGGCTCACCTCAGCAGGCAACAAGAAGGCGAGAGGGGAGCAGGCTCAAAGCTCATGGTGAATCCGGGAGTACGAGGACCAGGAAGAGCCCGGACGGCAAAGTTGTGCCCCCAACATGAGGACAGTAAGTCGGGAGAGAACGAGCTACATGCACATGGAGATTCAGGGAGGACAAGGAAGCGCCGTAGGCAACGTCGTGGTCCCTACAGGAACATGTAAGATGGGAGAATGAAGAGCTCAAGCCATGGGAATCAGGAGAGTGACAGGAGTAGCGGGCATCGTGTGTGCTCCCTACATGAGTACAGTAAGAGGGGAGAAGAGTCAGCCATGGGGAGATCCAGGGAGGCCAGGAAAGAGCCAGAGGGCAACGTGTGACCCCCAACGGACAGTAAGAAGGGGAGAGAGCTCAAGCATTGGGATGCAGGGAGAGGCCAGGGCAAGGGGGGAAAAAAGGGGGGGGGAGCAGAGGCAAAGTGTGCACCCACAAATGACAGTATGAGGGGAGACATGAGCTAATGCCATGGGGAATCTGGGAGGCCAGGATGAGACGAGGCAAGTGTGCCCCCTCATCATGACAAAACGTAACGTGGGAGGAGAGGGGGAGGGGCAGAGCCAAAGCAATGGAGATTCAGGGAGGCCAAGGATGAAACCACGGACAACGTGTGCCCCCTAATACATGACGACTGTAAATGGGTGAGAGAGGGGGGGAGCTGAGACCAAGCCATGGGGAATCAGGGATGGCCAGGAAGAACACAGGGCACAAACGGGTCCAACAAATTGACGACAGTAATACTGGGGAGTCGAGCTCAAGCCACATGGGAAGTCAGGAGGCAGGAAGAGACGAAGCAACGTGTGCCCACAACATGACGCAGTTAACCTGGGGAGAGGGGAGCAGAGACCAAGCCAATGGGATATAGTCAGGGAGTACACGAGGCCTGCGAAGAGCCGTAGACAACGTGTGCACCCACAAAATGACGGGACGTTAGAGGGAGAAGTTCTAAGCAATGGGGTGTCAGGAAAGCCAGGAAGAGCCCGAGGCAACGTGTGCCCCCACAAACATGACGACAGTAAACCTCGGGGAGAGGGGAGCAGAGTCAAAGACATGGGGAATCTGGTGTGGACAGGAGAACACAGGCAAACGGGTGCCACACCATGACGACAGGAAATGGGTGAGAGGGGAGCAGAGTACAAAGCCATGGGGAATCAGGGGAGGCAGGTAAGAACCAGGGAAACGTGTGCCCCATACATGACGACAGTACGGGGAGTGAGGGGAGTCAGAGCACCAAGCCTGTGGGGGATTATAAGCGAGGCCAGGAAGAGCCAAGTGGCAACGGCGACCCTGTACACAAACATGACGACAGTAACTGGGGAGGGGGGGAGCAGAGACAAAGCTCATGGGGAGTCAGGGAGTACGAGGACAGGAAGATGCCGGGGCAACAGTTCGTGCGTAAACAACATGGACGACAGTAAATGGGGTGGGAGAGGGGAGCACGGGCTCACAAGCAATGGGGTTTCAGGGAGTATCGCAGGCAGGAAGTGCAAGAAGACAAAGTTGTGGTGGGTCCCCATACATGACGACAGTAACTGGGGACGTGGGAGGAGCAGTGCCCAAGCATGGGAATCAGGGATGTACGAGGCCAGGAAGTGCCGGCGGAAAAAGTGTGACACCCAATCATGACACGACAGTATGAGGTCCGAAGGATGAAAGAGATAAGCCATGGGGATAATCAGGGGAGTATGTAGGCAAGAAAAGCCGGGCAAGTTCGTCGTGTGTGCATACGCCCAACATCGCACGACCGTAAGAAGGGGAGAAGTGATATAGCCATGGGGAATCATGGGAGTACCGGGAACATAGGAATGTGCAGGAACCAGCAATGGTGTGTCCCCCACCAAACATGAGACATTGAATGGGGAGAGGGGTGAACTGTAGCCAATGCCGATGGGGGTAGTCAGGGTGGTGCCAGGAAGAGACACGGGCAACGTGTGCCAACCTAAACATGACGACAGTAATTGGGGGAGAGGGGTCGCTGAGAAAATAGCACATGGGGGAATAGGGAGTACGAGGCACAGGTAGACGCCGACAGATAAAACGTTCCGTTGCCCACACACACACTCACAACCAAAAAAATTGAAACGGAAATTAACTGGGGAGAGGGCGACTGCAGAGTACATAGACTTGGGGAGTCAGGTCAGGGAGGCAAGGAAGAGTCGAGGCAAAGGGGGCACACCACGAAAATTGTCGACAGTTACTGGGGGAGACAGTGATCAAGCACTTGGGGTTTTGGGGATGCGGAAGTGAGATTGCAACGTGCTGGGCCCAAACACCAAATGACGACGTATGAGGGGAGCAGAGTCAAAGCCACGTGAATCAGGGTGTACAGATCAGGCAATAGATATGTGCAGATGGCTTCTTCAGTGTGCCACACATACATAGATATACACTGTAACTGGGGTCGGTGGGGAGCTGGGCTCAAAAAGCTTTGGGGTCTGGGAGGACTGGAAGGCAGGGGGGCAACGTGTGCACACCAATAAAGGATATACAGAGTAAATAAGGGTAGGCGGCCATCACAATATTCAGTGGACGCCGTCAAAATTACTGTTACTCTTTAGCAGTCAGAAAGCGTCGCCCGAGCGGCATCAACTCCCGCACCACACTACGAGAAATATACACCACAGCCATAACTAGTCGGCTGGGAGCTATCGCAACTATCTAAACAGGGCGTCCCTTAGGTGGACTGCGGCGAGCGCCACCAGATCCACTGCGTCACTTCATTTTACAATTAGGTTTGTACCGAGAGACTCCTACCTGAGAGAGAGAAGCAGAAAATATAATTCCTACACAACTCGGGCACCCCTCAATCATATCAAACAACCCTCACCAATATGGGTTGACGGACACATGAAATGCATACACAGCAATCCCCGGCATGCCTCCAGGAGCTGTGCACTCACAGAAAAGCTTCAGCACTCCTCACCCCCACTCTACCCGCCTCATGAGAAAAAAAACAAAAACTTGCCCTCCTCCATACATTACCCCACATCTAAAACCTACACTCGTGCCCTCAACTCCGATCCGTATACCCAGCCATCTACCCACCACAGCGGGCCCACTCACCTCACCATTGAAAAACCAACCCCACACATTTCTACCCAGCACAACTTGTTAAAGAAGTACTTAGATACAACCCTCATTCTCTTCCCTGCCACAGCGCCCCTCCCTCAACCGTCACCCCCCAGTACCCTCGCCAACAATGCCCTCGCCTATCAGTACACCCACCATACTGTACCCAGAACACTGGGTCGACTCACCATAGTCACACCCCATTCTACCCCGCCACAGTGCACTCTCCATCCGTCACCCCCCAGCTACAAGCCACTGCGCACGCACATCCCATCCGTCACACAATTGACAAACACACTAGCGCCAACGCTCCATCCACGCCAAACAAACCATTCTACCACGCCACTGACGCCTCCTACACTTCCGTCACTACCACATCATTCCACGACAACAGTGCCATCCTCCAGACGTCACCCCCTTACTACAAAGACACTAGATGACACTCCTCACAAGAAGGAACAAAAAATGAGAAAACTCCACAGTGCACACCTAACTCCCACTACGTCACACCCAATTAGTAAAAGAATCATGAGGCAATACAAGCATGAATACAAAAACAACTTCGACCAAGACACAGTGCAATCCTCATCAGTCAACCCCCATATTACCCAGACACAACAGGGTCCTCCTCCATATCCAACCTCACCAATCTACCCGCACAACAGCGACATCATCCATAAACAAAAACCCCATTACCAAGCACACAGCGCACCTCCTCCATCACCACCCCCATCTACGAGACCTCAGCGCAAGCATTAAAGAAAAACAACAAAACATATACCAAGACAACTGCAGAAACTCCGCTCAGACACAACCAAAACTGTCTACCCGCAACAAGCGCAATCCTCAGTCCATCTCTCCCACATTAGACACAAGAATCAGCGCACAACTCATCCATCCACACCCCCCCTTCTAAACCGCAAAAGGGCCCTCTCATCCACCAAACAACATGATACCCACACCACACAGGGCCTCCTCCACCAACCACACCCCCACATATACACACAGCCACAGTGACATTCCTCCTATCCGCCTACCCCCATATATTCCCGCCACAGTGCACCTCACTACTGCCGTTAACACACCATGTACAACCGACACAAGTTGCCCTCTCCTCCACCACCCCCCCCATCTACCCAACCACAGAGCCTCCTCCATAGCACCACCCCACATCAATCTACCCCGCCAACAGTGCCCTCTCCAGCAGTCACCCCCAAATATATCACCAGCCAACAGGGAACACTCTACCATCAGTACACCCCCAATCTACCACCTTGCAACAGTGCCCCCATCCATCCGTCTCACCCATCTACCCAGCCACAGTGCACTACTCACATACAAACCCCCCCCATCTACCACGCAAACAGTGGCCCTCACTCAAATACGTCAACCCACAAGTCTACCCCACCACAGGACACTCCTCACATACCAAACATCCCCCACATTTCAACGCATCTGCAGGAACGAATAATTCACAACACAACACCTTCTAAATCACGCCACAGCGACAGCACGCCATAATACAACCCACACAATGCGACCCCGCCACAGCGCCACTCCTCCATGCATACACACACCCTCAACTATATATCCCCGACACAGCGAAATACTCCATCACCATCCAACCATTACCCGCCCAGGGCCCTCTCCAGTACAACACCAAAAATCTACACCGACTCAGGGACCTCCTACAAGCTACTCACACACCACAACTACAACACACCAATGGGCAAGAATCATCAGTCACACACACACTCTTCAACGCAAACCAACAGTGCACCTCCCGCCATCCACCACCCCACATATACCCACCACAGTGCCATCACTCAAATTCAGTCTACCAACAGATTCCCCAAACACAACAGCTGACCCTTTTCATACACCAATCCCCCCATATACCCCCCCGCCCACACTGTGACATAATCCATCACGTTCATACCAACCCCATACTAACCCAACACACAAAAGTGCCACTACTCACCATCCGTCCACCACACCTTCTCCCCACCTCCACAGTGCCCATCAGCATCCAACACCACCCCCCATCTAACCACCACAACACACACACTGGGCCCTCCTCCATCAGTCGAACCCACCCATCTAACCCGCAAACAGCAGCCCTCACTCCATACGTCACCCCAATATCTCACCAAACAACAGTGCACCTCCTTCATCCACACCCCCAACTCTACCCCACCTCAGGGCACCTCCTCATCCACCTCCCCCCAATCTACCCATCCACAAAGGGGCACATCACATACAAGACCACCACCCCCCAATCTAACCCCACAACAGTGACCTCCTGACATGCAACACGTACACCCACATCTTAAACAAAACATCAGTGCCCGCATCACATCATCCACTCCACAACTAATCACCACCACCACAGTTGCCCTCGTCAGCCGTCACCAACATCTTACAAAACTCCAAAACACAATAGTGCCTCACCCTCACCACCCAACCCCCATGCTTCCAAGACTAACTGAGCAATCCTCCTTAAGTAACACCCATTCTACCCCACCACAGTGATCATCTTCCACTACAACCCCTGCTACCAACAAATAGGGGACCCTAATCACATCCACCACCCCCCAGTCTACCCCACACTGGCCTCCTCTTCATCCATAAAAACCCCCATCTACCCCGCTACACAGTGCCCTCCTCCATCCGTCACCCCCCATCGAACACACACCAAAACAGTGCCTACCCTCCATCCGGCACCCCCACATTTACCAAACCACAGGGCCCTCTCATCGTCACCCACATCATACAATCACAACAGGAGACCCGCCTCCATCCACCACCACCCATATATCCCGCAACAGGGCAATCCTCCTCCACCACCCCACAATATACCCGACATACACACACAGTGCCCTCCTCATACGGCACACCCACAGCTACCACGCCACAGTGCCACTCCTCCATCCTCCACCCCCATCTCCCACACAAAGTCACTACTAGAAGTCTCCCCCTATCTACAACACAACACAGGGACCTCCGTACCATACGGCATCAAGCAAAATGCTACCCACACACTGTCAACTCCTCACAGTCAGTCAACACCCCCCATGATAACCCACAAAGGACTCCACTCCATCCTACAACCCCCAAGTCTACACCACCCATCTGGGCCTCATCCATCCATCCAACCAACCCCCACATCTACCCCACCACAGTGCACTCATCCATCCACAACACCCTCATCTCCACACCACCACTGTGCCACTTCCGAATACGTCAAAAACCCATCATACCCCACCACCTCAGTGCAACTCCTCCATCCTGATCTCCCACATTCTACCACAACAACAGGGACACTACCTCCATCACGGCACACCAGTCTAACCCCCAACACAGGGCCCTTCCTCCATCCTGAAACCAACACATCTACCCACCACAGTGCCAGCAGCCTCATCGTAACCACCCAATCTATACACTACCAAAGGGCACATCATCATGCATAAAAACCCCAATATTATAACATCACATCTGGGAAAGCCTAAATTACAATAAACAACACATGCTCACCGCATACAGTGGAAAGAATGCCATCCGTCACCAACATGACTACCAGCACCCACTGCGACCTCACTACATCAGTAACACAACATCGACCAAAATAACACAGGCCCTAAGCCATCACACCACACCATCCTCACATCCCTCCACACCAGTGCCCTCCTCACAATTCACCACTCCCACAGACCTCCAACACAACTGGGCACAAGACGCAATCGGATACAACCAATGCTTCACAACCAATAATCTGTGCACACAATAACGCAAATCATAATAAACACAACCACATCTAACTCCAAAAGAACACTGGGAACGCATCAATAAGGCACCCCCCAGATACCAACCCGACCTACAGTCCCTACCTAATTCCGTCTACAACAAATTCTAACCAGCACAGTGGCCATATACATACACATACCACCCCCCCCAAACATGACTACCCGTCAACTGTGACACGCAATGCCATCACCAACCAAACTGCTAACAAGACACAACAGAGAACATCATTACAGACAACCACACCCCTATTAACCAGACACAAGAGCCAATCTACATCCATTCCTCCACCCCCAATCTACCCCGCATCAGGGCCACATTCCGCAATACACCACCCCCTCCAGACCACCCTCCACACAGTGCCTCACTCTTCACGTACACCCACAGACTACCCCACAATACACACAGGGCAATACTCACAATAACAACAAACCCCCAAACTGATATCCACTCAAATATGGGACAGCCTCCAGTCCGTTCACCCCCACCATCTACACACCAACTCATCAAAAGGCAAATCCGCCTATTAATCACCCAATACTTAGAGTCCCAAATAATGGGCCAGCCAGCCATCCGTCATCCAACAAATGACGTTAAAATAACTAAATCTGGGAATCCTCACACAATGAAAAAACACCTTACTTACACAGCATACAAGTGACCACTAAGAAATCAGTCACACACACATTATACACCGCACACAGGCCCTCCTCCTATCCACTCCCCCCCATCTAACCCTAACACAGTGCACCTCCTCATATCCTAACAACCCATCTACCCACTCACAGTGCCCTCCTCAATCCACTCACCTCCCCATCGTACCCACCTCACTCAGTGAACTCTCCTCCATACGTCACCCAACATGAGAAAAACACCAACAGTGCCCTCCTCCATCCGCCACCCCTTATCCCCCACCCCTCAGGGCACCTCCTCATAAAAAAACACCCCCATTCTACCCACAACCACCACAGTGCCCTCCTCATCAACCCCACACCACATTCTACCCAACCTCAGTGCACTCTCCATCCACCAACCCACATTCTACCCCGCCTACAGTTGCCACTATCAGCCATCAGTCACACCATCTACACCACACCACCTCAGTGACCTCCTCCATCCACAACACACCCACACATCTTCCCACAACCACAGAGCACTCATCATTCACGCACACCCCCACCATCGTATCCACCAACAGTGCCAATCGCATGCCACCACCAAACAATCGACCCAACTCACACCACACAGGGACCTCAGAATCCACGTAACCCTTCTACACCACCAACACACAGTGACCTCCGTCCATACACACCCCCCATCTACCCCAACACCACAGTGACCTCCTCACATCACGTCAACCACCCCTATCTTCACACCGCCACTACTGTGCCATCAACCTACCATAAACATACCACCGATATGACACACACCATAACATGTGCCATACCTCCATCCGTTCACCCATCCATATACCCCGCACAGAGCCGCCTCATCACACAAACACACCACCATATACCCCACACAGTGCCTCCTCCATCGTAACCCCCCATCGTACCTCCGACACTGCGCCCTAACTCAAGACACACACCCCCAATCTTATCCCGCCACAGCGCACTCCTCAATCCACACACCACCCATCCTACCACCGCACACAGCGACACTCCGCAATCACAACACCCACCATGCTACACCCGGCCACACAGAACGCCATCCATCACTAGGCACCACCCACCATGTATTACCAGCAACAGTGCCACCTCCTCCAAACACACCTCAACATCATACCCGCCACCAGCGCCCTACTCATACCAACACCAACACATCTACCCCAGACACAACAGCGCCAAATCCTCCTACACACAACCCACCATCTACCAAAGCCACAGCGCCATCCTCCATCCACCCAACCACCCCATTCTACCCCGCCACAGTGCCCTCCTCCATCCACCACCCCCCCATCTACCAGCCACAGTGCCACATCCTCCAGACAACCACCACCACATCTCACCACGACACATTGACATCATCACATCCACCACCCACCACAGTAAACAAGCAACAGTGCACCTACATCCCATCCAACCACCCCCCATCTACACAGCCACAGAAGAACCTCCTCCATCCACCCTCCCACCCATCTACACACGCCACAGTGACCCTCATCATCATCACCCACACATCGACCCCGCACCACAGCACGCCATCCTCCATCCAACACCACCAGTCTAACACTACACAGTGCCATCCCTCACCCGTTAAACTACTTCGTCGTTACCCTCACACCATTTCTCCATCCGTCATCCCCATTTACTCTCTCCATCCAGTAATGGTCAGTTCCTCCATCCATCTCACCATCATGTGACTCTGGGGGGCGCTCTCTCCTTTTCCACACTTTGGATTTCTTTCTGGATCCCACACCCGGCGTGTTAACCGTATGAAGCAGGAGACCTGAGGAGGAAAAGCAAAAGGCCAATGACCGCTGCCTGTCTGAATGGCACCGAGCAAGGGTGGGGCGCGAAGGCAGGGGTATATGGGGGCGCGAGCGACGGTCGTAGGGAGGGGGAGGGGCACGCGGGCTGCGAGATCCGGCAGAGGAAGGGGGAGAGGCCGGGCGCGTGCTAGGAACGAAGCGATAAGGGGGCGGGCTGAGGGGGGCGCCAGAGCGATGACGTGGGGCGGGGACGAGGGGGGGGGCGCGATTCTCGGGCGGGGAGAGGGGGCGCGTGACGATGGAGGGGGAGGGGGGCTCGCGAGCGTGCGATGGTAGAGGCGAGGGTGAGGGGGAGACGCGAGCTCCGGGCGGGTGTGAGGGGGACGGTGCGATGGAACGGGGAGGGCGAGGAGGGGGGCGCGAGCTCACGGCCGAGCGAGGGGGAGGGGGAGGGGGCGCGAGCTCGGGCCGAGGGGAGGGGGCGCCGGACGAGGAGCGGGGGCGCGAGCGCCGGACGAGGGCGGGCAGCAGGGGGCGCCGGACGAGGGCGGGGAGCCGGGGGTGCCGGACGTGGGCGGGGGCGCCGGCCGAGGGCAAGGGAGGGGGCTATGGAGACTCAGCGTGGACGACCTCTTTGGAGAGGACATTGGAGCCCTCCTGGTGCCATAGGTAATCTGTGGTCCTCAGTACCTGACCAGAGGGCGTGACACTGGTGGGGAACCAAGCTTTGTTACACTAGGCAGGTATTGGTGGGGGTCATGGAGACCGCAGGGGTCCGCCGGAGTAAACTGTATTGATATTAAGAGACTGTTGGAGGGACCAGCACCTCTGAGAATGCAGAAGATCCATGTTAATGGACTTGGATGTGGACACTGTTTGAGGAGGGGCGCAGGTTAAAGAGTCACAAAGTAGCCATCTTGCCACATCTATCACAGGTTAGACGGACTCTCAAGACCGGCGGGCATCCTGCGTCTGCCCCTTACACTGCCTGTAAGGACGGTTGTAGGCACTCACAGGCTGGAGGGACTTATGATTTGCACCACAAGTCTTGGTGAGATATATCTTTGTATGACACACCCTTACTACATACAGGAGGGGACCTGCGCAGTCGGGTGAGTCGCCTAACCAAGGATTGAGGTTATAAAATTGTTGCCACAACCTTCACATAACGGAGGGGACCTGCCGCAGGTCAGGAGATGTCACATACAACCACATGGTTGACGGGGGTTATACTATGGTAGCCACCAATTCTCATACCGAGGGTCCTGCCGAGGTCAGGAGGAGTCACCACACCAGGATTGGGTTTTACTTGGTAGCCAACCGGATACATTACTGGTAGTGGTCCGGAAGATGGGCTGGAGTGGGACACCCCAGGATGAGGTGTTTCAGTGTAGACCATCCACGTCATCAATGCGAGATCCGGGGCAAAAGAAGCACATCGATTGTTGTTGGTGTGAGAGATTGTGAAGCGGTGGGCTACATGTGATAATCATAAGCACTGGGGTGGCGACCTCTCCTGACCTGCGGCAGGTCCTCTCACCAGGATGTGTTAGGGTGGCTACAATGTATATCCTCATCCTGAGGGACCAGTGGAGTTGGGCGATAGGGGTGACATCTTCTCCGGTAAGGCGGCTTGGTACCTCAGGTATGTGAAGGGTGGCTACAATGGTACTATAATACATCTGGCGGTGGTGGACCTCTACTGTCTGAGACAGGTAGATTACCTCGGTATGTGAACGGGTGGCTACAATGTATAAATCTTACTGGGGGTGGCGACTATCCCGACCGCGGCTGGTCCACCTAAGGGTATGTGAAGGGTGGCTACAATTTGTATAATCTCTCCAGACATTGTGGCATTAGCATAGAGTTCCTCGCAAGCTGTGATCGGGCATAAAACCTGCACGTACAGGCAGGGGAAGGGCTGACGCAGGTGCCAGAAGGTCTGGGAGTCGCGTCTAACCATGTGATAGATGTGGCTAGATGGCTACTTGTGTCTCTTTTGACTGCGGCAACCTACTCAATAGTCACAGACAAGTCCTTTGACACTGGATAATTCTGCAGTTCTCAGAAGGTGATGGTCACTACCAACAGTATACTTAATCACAAATTCAGTTCCCTACTGGAGAACCATGAGGTCTAAACAGTGAACACCAGCAAAGTACAGATGAGAGATCAAAGCGGCGGTCACCACAGGGGCAGCACTCATGGTCAAGGTAAATGGTGGGACACAGATTACTTTGCACCAGGAGGGGAGCCAATGTCCTCGCAATCTGTGGTGCGTCCACGTTGAGTACTCACAGAGCCACCTCCATTGCCGCGTCCGGCAGAAGAACGCCACCAGTCGGCACACACTGCTAAACGCACAGACTAGTCCGGCGCCACCAGTGCGTGCAAGCAACCGGACGGGCGCCTCGCCCCCGCTTTCACCTCGTCCGGCGCCCCTCCCACTCGGCCAGGCAGATACGAGAAACACGCTCCACAAGCCCAAACTGACAGTACAGCAGGGCCGGAGCTAGCAGCCCCCTCCCGCGGCCCCCTCCATCGCGCGCGACACACTACCAATGCTCCCCAGACAAAGGAGACTCGCAGACCACACGATCACCGCCATCGTCCACTCGCTCGCGCCCCGCCCCACTCCATCGCGCGACGCACCCTCTCCCAGACAGGAGCTAGCGCCCCCTCGCCCACCGCACTCGTCCATAGCGCGAGCCCCCTCTCACGCCACCTAAGATGGACCGGAGGATAGCAGCCA
Source organism: Phyllomedusa bahiana (assembly GCA_025379985.1). Lineage (NCBI taxonomy): Eukaryota > Metazoa > Chordata > Amphibia > Anura > Hylidae > Phyllomedusa > Phyllomedusa bahiana. Next base: position 28,079 of record JAODAL010017173.1, on the reverse strand, counting down.
CCCTCCCCTCACTCCGGCCAGAGAGCTCGCGCCCCACTCCACCCGTATCATCCGGACGTAGCTCGCGCCCCCTCCCCTGCCTTACGTCCGCCAAACCTTGCTCGGTGGACCATTCAGACAGGAAGCGGGCAGTGGCCTTTTGCGTTTACTCACTAGGTCTCCTGATTCATCATTAGGTCGTATCAGACCGGGTGTGGGATCAGGAAAGAAGATTCAAGTGTGGAAAAGGAGAGAGCGCCCCCCAGAGTCACATGATGGTGAGATGGATGGAGGAACTGACCATTACTGGATGGAGAGAGTAAGATGGGGGGATGTAGGTTGGAGACCAATGGTTGTGCGACCGCGTATCAGACGGAAGAGTGTATCGGGTGTGAGGGATGGGCACTGTGGGGTGTGGCTTGACGGGGGGTGTGGTGGTATGGAGGAGGGCGCAGTGTGGAGGGTAGTTGGGGGTGGGTGGATGGCTGGGATGGGCACTCTGTAGGAGGGGTAGATGGGGGGTGGTGGATGGAGGAGGGCGCTGTGGTGGGGTAGATGGGGGGTGGTGGATGGAGGAGGGCACTGTGGGGGGGTAGATGGGGGGTGGTGGATGGAGGAGGGCACTGTTGCCGGGGGAGATGGGGGTAGGGTGGTGGATGCGAGGAGGAACTGTGGCGGGGGTAGATGGGGGGAGATGGATGGAGGAGGGCAATGTGGAGGAGGGTGATGGCCGGGTGGTGGATGGAGGAGGAGGGCGCTGTGGCGGGGTAGATGGGGGGTGGTGGATGGAGGAGGGCACTGTGGCGGGGTAGATGGGGGGTGGTGGATGGAGGAGGGCACTGTGGCGGGGTAGATGGGGGGTGGTGGATGGAGGAGGGCACTGTGGCGGGGTAGATGGGGGGTGGTGGATGGAGGAGGGCGCTGTGGCGGGGTAGAGGGGGGGTGGTGGATGGAGGAGGGCACTGTGGCGGGGTAGATGGGGGGGGGTGGATGGAGGAGGGCACTGTGGCGGGGTAGATGGGGGGTGGTGGATGGAGGAGGGCACTGTGGTGGGGTAGATGGGGGTGACGGATGGAGGAGGGCACTGTGGTGGGGTAGATGGGGGTGGTGGATGGAGGAGGGCACTGTGGCGGGGTAGATGGGGGGTGACGGATGGAGGAGGGCACTGTGGTGGGGTAGATGGGGGGGGGTGGATGGAGGAGGGCACTGTGGTGGGGTAGATGGGGGGTGACGGATGGAGGAGGGCACTGTGGTGGTGTTGTGGGGAGGGCGGTGGAGGAGGAGGGGCATATGTGGTTGAGTGGGGTAGATGGGGGTGACGGATGGAGGAGGGCACTGTGGTGGGGTAGATGGGGGGTGGTGGATGGAGGAGGGCACTGTGGTGGGGTAGATGGGGGGGTGGTGGATGGAGGAGGGCACTGTGGTGGGGTAGATGGGGGGTGGTGGATGGAGGAGGGCACTGTGGTGGTGGGGTAGATGGGGGGTGACGGATGGAGGAGGGCACTGTGGCGGGGTAGATGGGGGGTGGTGGATGGAGGAGGGCACTGTGGTGGGGTAGATGGGGGGTGGTGGATGGAGGAGGGCACTGTGGTGGGGTAGATGGGGGGTGGTGGATGGAGGAGGGCACTGTGGTGGTGGGGTAGATGGGGGTGGTGGATGGAGGAGGGCACTGTGGTGGGGTAGATGGGGGGGTGACGGATGGAGGAGGGCACTGTGGTGGGGTAGATGGGGGGTGGTGGATGGAGGAGGGCACTGTGGGGGGGTAGATGGGGGAGGTGGATGGAGGTGGGCTCATGTGCGTGGGGTAGATGGGAGGGGGGGGGATGGAGGTAGGGATACTGTGGCGGGGTAGATGGAGGGGGGGTGAAGGATGGAGGAGGGCACTGTGGTGGGGTAGATGGGGTGGTGGATGGAGGAGGGCACTGTGGTGGTGGGGTAGTTGGGGGGTGACGGATGGAGGAGGGAAGGTGGTGGGTAGATGGGGGGTGGTGGATGGAGGAGGGCACTGTGGTGGTGGGGTAGATGGGGGGGTGACGGATGGAGGAGGGCCCTGTGGTGGGATCGATGGGGGGTGGTGGATGGAGGAGGGCACTGTGGTGGTGGGGTAGATGGGGGGTGACGGATGAGGAGGGCACTGTGGTGGTGGAGGAGGGGGTGGAATGGATTGGAGGAGGCACTGTGGCGTTGAGGTGAGGGGGTGTCGCGGGGGGGTGGTGGATGGAGGAGGGCACTGTGGCGGGGTAGATGGGGGGTGGTGGATGGAGGAGGGCACTGTGGCGGGGTAGATGGGGGGTGACGGATGGAGGAGGGCACTGTGGCGGGGTAGATGGGGGGGGGACGTGGATGGACGGTTAGGAGGGCAATGTGGAGGGGTAGATGGGGGGTGTACGGTGGGAGGAGGGCAACGTGTGCGCCAGGGGGGGGAGATGGGGGGTGTTGGTTAGAGGAGGGCACTGTGGCGGGGGTGTAGATGGGGGGTGTTGGATGGAGGAGGGCACTGTGGTGGTGGGGTAGATGGCGCGTTAAGGAAGAGGAGGGCAATGTGGTGGTGGAGGAGGGGGTGGTGGATGGAGGAGGGCACTGTGGTGGTGGAGGAGGGGGTGGTGGATGGAGGAGGGCACTGTGGTGGTGGGGTAGATGGGGGTGACGGATGGAGGAGGGCGCTGTGGCGGGGTAGATGGGGGTGAAAGGTTGGTTGGAGGGCATACTCACTGTGAGGGGTAGATGGGGACGGAGCGTGGTGGAGGGAGGATGGGCCCTGTGGTGGGGGGTTAGATGGGGGTGGTGGTGGATGGAGGTGGGCACTGTGGTGGGGTAGATGGGGGGTGACGGATGGAGGAGGGCCCTGTGGTGGGGTAGATGGGGGGTGGTGGATGGAGGAGGGCCCTGTGGTGGGGTAGATGGGGGGTGACGGATGGAGGAGGGCCCTGTGGTGGGGGAGATGGGGGGTGGCGGATGGTGGAGGGCACGGTGGTGGGGTAGTTGGGGCGGGAGGATGAGGAGGGCCTGGTGGTGGGGGAGGTGGGGGGGGTGTGGGTGGATGGAGGAGGGCACGGTGGTGCGGGTTGTTGGGGGGGGGTGGAGTGGAGGAGAGGGCCCTGGTGGTGGGGTTAGACTGAGGGGGGTGGTGGATGGAGGAGGGCCCTGTGGTGGGGTAGATGGGGGGTGGTGGATGGAGGAGGGCACTGTGGTGGGGTAGATGGGGGGTGGTGGATGGAGGAGGGCCCTGTGGTGGGGTAGATGGGGGGTGACGGATGGAGGAGGGCACTGTGGTGGGGTAGATGGGGGGTGGTGGATGGAGGAGGGCACTGTGGCGGGGTAGATGGGGGGGTGACGGATGGAGGAGGGCACTGTGGCGGGGTAGATGGGGGGTGGTGGATGGAGGAGGGCACTGTGGCGGGGTAGATGGGGGGGTGTGGTAGGATGGAGGGAGGGCCAGGGGGCTGGGGTAGTTGGGGGGGTGACGGATGGAGGAGGGCGCAACGTGTGGTGGGGTAGATGGGGGGTGACGGATGGAGGAGGGCACTGTGGTGGTGGGGTAGATGGGGGGTGACGGATGGAGGAGGGCACTGTGGTGGGGTAGATGGGGGGTGGTGGATGGAGGAGGGCACTGTGGTGGGGTAGATGGGGGGTGGTGGATGGCGGAGGGCACGGTAGATGGGGGTTTGTGGGGGGGTGGTGGATGGAGGAGGGCACTGTGGTGGGGTAGATGGGGGGTGACGGATGGAGGAGGGCACTGTGGCGGGGTAGATGGGGGGTGGTGGATGGAGGAGGGCACTGTGGTGGGGGGGTAGATGGGGGGTGGTGGATGGAGGAGGGAATCTGTGGTGAGTGGAGGAGGGGGGCGGGGTGGATGGAGGAGGGCACTGTGACGGGGTAGATGGGGGTGACGGATGGAGGAGGGCACTGTGGTGGGGTAGATGGGGGGTGGTGGATGGAGGAGGGCCCTGTGGTGGGGTAGATGGGGGGTGGTGGATGGAGGAGGGCCCTGTGGTGGGGTAGATGGGGGGTGGTGGAGGGAGGAGGGCACTGTGGTGGGGTAGATGGGGGGTGACGGATGGAGGTGGGCACTGTGGAGGGGTAGATGGGGGGGTGACGGATGGAGGAAGGGTACTGTGGGGGTGGGGTATGATGGGGGTGTGGATGGCGGTGGGCACTGGGGTGGTGGGGTAGATGGGGTGGGTGGGGGTGACGGATGGAGGAGGTCACTGTGGTGGGGTAGATGGGGGGGGTGACGGATGGAGGAGGGCACTGTGGCGGGGGGGTAGATGGGGGGTGGTGGATGAAGGAGGGCACTGTGGTGGTGGGGTAGGGGGGGGGGTGACGGATGGAGGAGGGCACTGTGAGGGGGTTAAGATGGTTGGGTGGATGGGATGGACGGAGGGCACTGTCGGTGGGGGGCTAGCTGGGGGGTCACGGATGGAGGAGGGCACTGTGGTGGTGGAGAGGGGATTGCGTGAGATGGAGGAGGGCTCTGTGGTGGGGTAGATGGGGGGGGGGTGGATGGAGGAGGGCACTGTGGCGGGGTAGATGGGGGGGTGGTGGATGGAGGAGGGCGCTGTGGCGGGGTAGATGGGGGCGTGTTGGATGGAGGAGGGCGCTGTGGCGGGGTAGATGGGGGGTGGTGGATGGAGGAGGGCGCTGTGGCGGGGGTTGTGGGGGGTGGGGTATGGAGGAGGGCGATTGTGGCGGGGTAATGGGGGCGTGGCGTGGATGGAGGAGGGCCCTGTGGTGGGGTAGATGGGGGTGACGGATGGAAGGAAGGGCATGTGGGGGGGTGAGGGTGGTGGTGGGTGGATGGAAGCTTGTAGGGCACTGTGGCGGGGTAGATGGGGGGTGACGGATGGAGGAGGGCACTGTGGCGGGGTAGATGGGGGGTGGCGGATGGAGGGTGACGGATGGAGGTGGGCACTGTGGCGGGGTAGATGGGGGGTGACGGATGGAGGACGGCAACTGTGGCGGTGCGGTAGAATGGGGGTGTGGTGGTTGCTGGATGGAGAGGGCACTGGGGTGGAGGTTGATGGGGGTGGTGGATGGAGGAGGGCACATGTGGCGGGGTAGATTGGGGGTGAAGGATGGAGGAGGGCACTGTGGACGGGATAGTGGGGGGCGGGGGCGGATGGAGGAGGGCACTGTGGCGGGGTAGATGGGGGGGGTGGTGGATGGAGGAGGGCCCTGTGGTGGGGTAGATGGGGGGTGGTGGATGGAGGAGGGCACTGTGGCGGGGTAGATGGGGGGTGGTGGATGGAGGAGGGCGCTGTGGCGGGGTAGATGGGGGGTGGTGGATGGAGGAGGGCGCTGTGGCGGGGTAGATGGGGGGTGGTGGATGGAGGAGGGCGCTGTGGCGGGGTAGATGGGGGGTGGTGGATGGAGGAGGCGATGCTGGCGGGGTAGAATGGGGCGTGGTGGATGGAAGGACGGAGACTGCAGTCGGAGGGTTGATGGGGGGTTGGTGGAATGGAGGAGGGCGCTGGTGTGGCGGTGGTAGATGGGGTTGTCGTGGATGGAGGAGGGCCCTGTGGCGGGGTAGATGGGGGGTGACGGATGGAGGAGGGCACTGTGGCGGGGTAGATGGGGGGTGGTGGATGGAGGAGGGCACTGTGGCGGGGTAGATGGGGGGTGACGGATGGAGGAGGGCACTGTGGCGGGGTAGATGGGGGGTGACGGATGGAGGTGGAACATGCTGGACGGCGGTAGATGGGGGGAAGGATAGGAGGTGGGCACATGTGAGGGGTAGATGGGGGTAGTGACGGGATGGGGAGGGCGCTGTGGCGGGGGGTACGATGGGGGGGGAGGTCGGCATGGATGGAGGGCGCATTGTGTGGTGGGGTAGATGGGGGTGACGGATGGAGGAGGGCGCTGTGGCGGGGTAGATGGGGGGTGACGGATGGAGGAGGGCACTGTGGCGGGGTAGATGGGGGGTGGACGGATGGAGGAGGGCACTGTGGGGGCGGGGTAGATGGGGGGGGGTGACGGATGGAGGAGGGCACTGTGGCGGGGTAGATGGGGGGGGTGACGGATGGAGGAGGGCACTGTGGTGGGGTAGATGGGGGGGGTGGTGGATGGAGGAGGGCACTGTGGTGGGGTAGATGGGGGTGGTGGATGGAGGAGGGCCCTGTGGTGGGGTAGATGGGGGGTGACGGATGGAGGAGGGCACTGTGGTGGGGTAGATGGGGGGTGGTGGATGGAGGAGGGCACTGTGGTGGGATAGATGGCGGGTGAGGAGTGCTGAAGCTTTTCTGTGAGTGCACAGCTCCTGGAGGCATGCCTGGGGTGCTGTAGCATTTCATGTGTCCGCACCCAGTGATTGGGGTGGGGGGATGTTGGGGGTCCCAGGTTGGAGGATTATATTTCTGCTTCTCTCTCTCAGGGAGCTCTCGGTCTAACCTAATTGTAAAAGAAGAAGCTGTGGATCTGGTGCGCTCGCCGCAGTCCAGCCTGAAGGGTCGCCCCTGTGTTGGTGAGTGACCCCAGCAAGAATGTTGGGAGCGTGGTGTTTTCGAAGGGGGAGTGCGGTGAGGGTGTTGCGCTCGCCTGAGTATGACTTGAAGTGGTACATGTTAATTTTGTCGGCCAGTCCAAATGAGTTGGAGGCCCCGTCCCCCTTGTTTACGCTGTTATAATGGTGGGCGCGAACACGTTGCACCGGCTCTTCTACTGGCCTCCCTGACATACCCATGGCTGGTGCCCTGTAACCTGATACCCAGTTACTGTTATCATGTTGGGGGCACACGTTGCCTCGGCTCTTCCTGGCCTCGTACTCCCTGATTCCACGTGGCTTGAGCTCTGCTCCCCTCTTACTGTCGTCATGTTGGGGGGCACACGTTGCTTCGGCTCTTCCAGGCCTCCCCAATTCCCCATGGCTTGAGCTCTGCTCCCCAGTTACTGTCGTCATGTTGGGGGGCACACGTTGCCTCGGCTCTTCCTGGCCTCCCTGACTCCCCATGGCTTGGGCTCTGCTCCCTTTTCCCCATTTAAATTGTCGTCTTTTTGGGGGGGGTGGGGGGGCACACTTTGGGCTTCGGCTCTTCCTGGCCTCGTACTCCCTGATTCCCCATGGCTTGGGCTCTGCTCCCCTCTCCCCAATTACTGTCGTCATGTTAGGGGGCACACGTTGCCCTGGCTCTTCCTGGCCTCCCTGACTCCCCATGGCTTGGGCACTGCTCCCCTCTCCCCAGTTACTGTCGTCATGTTGGGGGGCACACGTTGCCTCGGCTCTTCCTGGCCTCCCTGATTCCCCATGGCTAGAGCTCTTCTCCCCTCTTACTGTCGTCATGTTGGGGGGCACACGTTGCCCCGGCTTTTCCAGGCCTCATACTCCCCGATTTCCCCATGGCTTGAGCTCTTCTCCCCTCTGTCATCATGTTGGGGGGCACACGTTGCCTCGGCTCTTCCTGGCCTCGTACTCCCTGATTCCCCATGGCTTGAGCTCTGCTCCCCTCTTACTGTCGTCATGTTGGGGGCACACTTTGCCTCGGCTCTTCCTGGCCTCGTACTCCCTGATTCCCCATGGCTTGAGCCCTGCTCCCCTCTCCCCAGTTACTGTCGTCATGTTGGGGGACACACGTTGCCCCGACTCTTCCTGGCCTCGTACTCCCTGACTCCCCATAGCTTGGGCTCTGCTCCCCTCTCCCCAGTTACCGTCATGTTGGGGGCACACGTTGCCCTGGTTCTTCCTGGCCTCCCTGATTCCCATGGCTTGGGCTCTGCTCACCTTTCACCAGATACTGTCATCATGTTGGGGCACACGTTGCCCTGGCTCTTCCTGGCCTCCCTGATTCCCCATGGCTTGAGCTCTTCTCCCCTCTTACTGTCATGTTGGGGGCACACGTTGCCCTGGTTCTTCCTGGCCTCCCTGATTCCCCATGGCTTGGGCTCTGCCCCCCTCTCCCAAGTTACTGTCGTCATGTTGGGGGCACACGTTGCCTCGGCTCTTCCTGGCCTCCCTGACTCCCCATGGCTTGGGCTCTGCTCCCCTCTAACTGTCGTCATGTTGGGGGCAAAACGTTGCTTCGGCTCTTCTGGCCTCGTACTCCTGTTTCCCACCATGGCTTGGGCTCTGCTCCCCTCTCCCAGTTACTGCCCGTCATTGTTGGGGGGCACCGTTGCCTCGGCTCTTCCTGGCCTCCCTGACTCCCCATGGCTTGAGCTCTTCTCCCAGTTACTGTCGTCATGTTGGGGGCACACGTTGCCCTGGTTCTTCCTGGCCTCCCTGATTCCCCATGGCTTGGGCTCTGCTCCCCTCTCCCCAATTACTGTCGTCATGTTAGGGGGCACACGTTGTCCTGGTTCTTCCTGGCCTCCCTGATTCTCCATGGCTTGGGCTCTGCCCCCCTCTCCCCAGTTACTGTTGTCATGTTGGGGGGCACACGTTGCCTCGGCTCTTCCTGGCCTCCCTGATTCCCCATGGCTTGAGCTCTTCTCCCCTCTTACTGTCATGTTGGGGGGGCACACGTTGCCTCGGCTATCTGGCCTCCTGATTCCCCATGGCTTGAGCTCTTCTCCCCTCTTACTGTCATGTTGGGGGGGCACACGTTGCCTCGGCTCTTCCTGGCCTCCCTGACACCCCATGGCTTGAGCTCTTCTCCCCTCTTACTGTCGTCATGTTGGGGGGCACACGTTGCCTCGGCTCGTCCTGGCCTCCCTGATTCCCCATGGCTTGAGCTATACTCCCCTCGTACTGTCATGTTGGGGGGCACACGTTGCCTCGGCTCTTCCTGGCCTCCCTGATTCCCCATGGCTTGAGCTCTTCTCCCCTCTGTCATCATGTTGGGGGACACACGTTGCTTCGGCTCGTCCTGGCCTCGTACTCCCTGATTCCCCATGGCTTGAGCCCTGCTCCCCTCTCGCCTTCTGTTCAGGCTGAGGAGGCCTCTATCTGCATCTGATTTCTGTAGACCGTTCTGGGGTTTTCGGATAGCTTCGGGGTTGACTTGCGGTTGCTCTGATGTGAATATATTAATAACGTTTCCTATCTTGTCTATGGCAGGTAGTAATATTCGGGTCGCTCCCGTCCTCCCGTTTGATGCCCCATCGCCGCTGCCTCTGAGGTTGGACCTGAACGGCAGTTGCCTCCTTCCCGGGCGGAGCGCTCGCTTATCGGTGGACAGACCCTACTCCTGCTCCGATTGCCACCGCAGCTTCATCCGAAAGTCGCACTTGGCCATCCACCAGCGCACGCACCGCGGAGAGCGCCCCTACCCCTGCGAGATATGTGGCAAGCGATTCCACTACCGCCACCACCTGGTGGGGCACAAACGCATCCACACGGGTGAGAAGCTGTTCTCCTGCGAACACTGCGGCATCCAGTTCAACCATAAAGGAAACTACCAGACTCACCAGCGGCTGCACACGGGCGAGCGGCCCTTCTCGTGCGACCTGTGCGGCAAGAGCTTTAACCGCAAGGCGGACCTGATCACGCACTGCCGCATCCACACCGGCGAGAGGCCGTTCACCTGTGCCGACTGCGACAAGAGCTTCAGCCGTAAGCAGCACCTGGTGACCCACAGGCGGCGACACACGGGCGAGACCCCCTTCGCCTGCGACCAGTGCCCGCAGAGGTTCGCTCACCGGAAGGCTCTGCTGCGGCACCAGGAGCTGATACACTCTGTGGAGCGGCCGCACAGCTGCCCCGAGTGCGGGAAAGGCTTTGCCTGCCGCTCCCATCTCCTCACACACCAGCGCGCCCATCAGAACGGCGGCTGCGGGGCGACAGAAAAGCCCTTCTCGTGCGATCAGTGCCGCAGGAGCTTCGTGGCTCAGCCGCACCTGCAGGCGCATAAGAGAAGCCACAGCGTCGTGCCGGGCGAGCGGCCCTTCAGCTGCGCCGACTGCGGCAAAGGATTCAACAGCAGGAAATACCTGAGCCGGCACGAGAAGATCCACACCGGCGAGCGACCCTTCCGCTGCAACGTGTGTGGGGACAGCTTCATACAGAAGCCCAACCTGGAGCGGCACAAGGGCATCCACAGTGGGCAGCGGCCATATCCCTGCCTGGTGTGTGGTGGCAGCTTCTACAGGAAGCACAACCTAGTCCGTCACCAGAGGATCCACACCGGGGAGAGGCTGCACTTCAGCTGTAAGGTGTCCCAGCCGGTCGCCCCATCACCCAGCACAGCGGGGGAGAGCAACAGCCGAAAACCGATCCAGAAACATCTGTAACCACCCTCACTCCGAGCACTGAAGAGCAGATCATGGAGGAGAACAGCCGAAAACACCTGTAACCGCCCTCACTCCGAGCACTGAATAGGAGATCATGGAGGAGAACAGCCGAAAACACCTGTAACCGCCCTCACTCCGAGCACTGAATAGGAGATCATGGAGGAGAACAGCCGAAAACACCTGTAACCGACCTCACTCCGAGAGCTGAAGAGGAGATCATGGAGGAGCCCAACAGCCGAAAACACCTGTAACCGCCCTCACTCCGAGCGCTGAAGAGGAGATCACATGGAGGAGCCCAACAGCCGAAAACATTTGTAACCGCCCTCACTCCGAGCACTGAATAGGAGATCATGGAGGAGAACAGCCGAAAACACCTGTAACCGCCCTCACTCCGAGCGCTGAATAGGAGATCATGGAGGAGAACAGCCGAAAACGCCTGTAAACGCGCCTCAACTCCGAGCACTGAATAGGAGATCATGGAGGAGCCCAACAGCCGAAAACATTTGTAACCGCCCTCACTCCGAGCGCTGAAGAGGAGACCACATGGAGGAGAACAGCCGAAACCATCTGTAACCTCCCTCACTCCGAGCACTGAAGAGGAGATCATAGAGGAGAGCAACAGCCGAAAACACCTGTAACCGCCCTCACTCCGAGCGCTGAAGAGGAGACCACATAGAGGAGAACAGCCGAAAACATCTGTAACCGCCCTCACTCCGAGCGCTGAAGAGGAGACCACATGGAGAACAGCCGAAAACACCTGTAACCGCCCTCACTCCGAGCGCTGAAGAGGAGACCACATGGAGAACAGCCGAAACCATCTGTAACCGCCCTCACTCCGAGCGCTGAAGAGGAGACCACATGGAGGAGAACAGCCGAAAACATTTGTAACCGCCCTCACTCCGAGCGCTGAAGAGGAGATCACATGGAGAACAGCCGAAAACACCTGTAACCGCCCTCACTCCGAGCACTGAAGAGGAGACCACATGGAGAACAGCCGAAAACATCTGTAACCGCCCTCACTCCGAGCGCTGAAGAGGAGATCACTTGGAGAACAGCCGAAAACATTTGTAACCGCCCTCACTCCGAGCGCTGAAGAGGAGACCACATGGAGGAGAACAGCCGAAAACATTTGTAACCGCCTTTACTCCGAGCACTGAAGAGACGACCACATGGAGGAGAACAGCCGAAAACACCTGTAACCGCCCTCACTCCGAGCGCTGAAGAGGAGATCACATGGAGAACAGCCGAAAACATACTGTAACCGCCCTCCCCTTCCGAGCGCTGAAGAGGAGACACATGGAGGAGAGAACAGCCGAAACCATCTTAACCCCCCCCTCACTCCGAGCGTGAAGAGGAGACCAATGGAAACAGCCGAAACCATCTGTAACCCCTACTCAGAGCGTGAAGAGGAGATCACATGGAGGAGAACGCCGAAAAAACCGTAACCCCCTCATCCGAGCGCGAAGAGGAGACCCATGGGGGAAAAACAGCCAAAAACCATTGAACCCCCCTACTCGAGCGTGAAGAGGAAAACCACATGGGGGAGAACAGCGAAAACATCTGTAACCCCCCTCACCCCGACGTGAAAAGGGAAACCCCACATGGAGGAGCCCAACAGCCGAAAACATTCTGTAACCGCCCTCACCCCGATCGGCTGAAGGGGAGCCCCACATGGAGGAGAACAGCCGAAACCATCTGTAACCGCCCTCACTCCGAGCGCTGAAGAGGAGAACACATGGAGGAGAACAGCCGAAAACATTTGTAACCGCCCTCACTCCGAGCACTGAAGAGGAGACCACATGGAGGAGCCCAACAGCCGAAAACATTTGTAACCGCCCTCACTCCGAGCGCTGAAGAGGAGACCACATGGAGGAGAACAGCCGAAACCATCTGTAACCGCCCTCACTCCGAGCGCTGAAGAGGAGATCAATCGACTGTGCGTTATGAACATGACCTGATTGATGGAGGGGTCGGCAGCCGTGCACGTTTTATGGCTCCTGAGATTGTCAAGTGCAGAGAGGAGCTACACAAGGCGAGAGCCGGACCGGCAGGGTGCTAGTTTATATGGAGGAAGAACCAGAAAGCGCCGTTGAATAGAGAAATGGACTGGACGCTGCAATTACGAGAGCGGCTGGGTTACGCCGTCAAGATGGTTGGACTCATAGCTCCACCTTGTGACCTTCATGGGTGGAGATGTTGACGGGCCAATGGGACTGTACATTGGGATGGACACAAGTTGATTAACTAATGGGTTTGACTGACGACTCCCACAGCTGCTGGAGGATCCATAAAGCCGACACCATTCTCCTGGGACGCAACACATTCTCAATTGGGGTCTGGGGCATTAGGGCCAGGGTAGTACTTAGAAGTCATGGTCTTGTTCTTCTAACCACTGTCTGACATTTCTAGCCTTTAGACATGGCACATTGTCTTGCTTGTAGATCATATTCGTCCCACAGGAGAGAAGCGGCATTGAAGCGATGCACTTTGGTTAGTCTAGGTCCAGTGACATAGGTCTGCTCCGGGCCCTATACACAGTGGGGTTAGCAGAGGTCCAGTGACATAGGTCTGCTCCGGGCCCTATACACAGTAGGGTTAGCAGAGGTGCAGTGACATCCGTCTGCTCCAGCTCTCATGCACAGTAGGGTTAGCAGAGGTGCAGTGACATCCGTCTGCTCCGTGGCCCCATACACAGTAGGGTTAGCAGAGGTGCAGTGACATCCGTCTGCTCCGGGCCCTATACACAGTAGGGTTAGCAGAGGTGCAGTGACATCCGTCTGCTCCAGCTAGTAGGGTTAGCAGAGGTGCAGTGACATCTGTCTGCTCCGTGGCCCCATATACAGTAGGGTTAGCAGAGATGCAGTGACATCTGTCTGCTCTGGGGCCCCATACACAGTAGGGTTAGCAGAGATGCAGTGATATCCGCCTGCTCTGGGGCTCCATATGCAGTACGGTTAGCAAAGGTGCAGTAACATCCGTCTTCTCCGGGGCCCCATATACAGTAGGGTTAGTAGAGGTGCCGTGACATCCGTCTGCTCCGGGCCCCATACACAGTAGGGTTAGCAGAGGTGCAGTAACATCTGTCTGCGCTGGGGCCCCAATAATGTGTATATAACTGAACCTTTCTCTTACGCTCTCTGGAGCTCCCTCCACTCCATCCTGTAAGGTGAGCGCCCCCCAGAGCATGTGATCCCCTTGTCACTGGTGTGTCTGCAGTGGGACCTGATTAGTCTAGGAGTCCTGTACACTATTGCGCTTGTGTATCTTGTATATAGCGGGTGTATGTATCTTGTATATGCTGTGTATTTCTTTTGTATATAGGTGTATCCTGTACATTTTGGTGGTTGTGTATATATATATATATATGTATGTATATATATGTGTATATCCCGATCATCGTGGCGGTTGTATATATAATGTATCCCGCTCCACGATGGCAGTTGCATATAAGCATGTCCTGTACACTATGCTGGTTGTATAGATAAAGTCGATTTGGTGCATTACAGTGGTTGTCTATGTATTGGGAAGCACAACCTGGTCCGTCAGCGGAGGATCCACAACGGGGAGAGGCTGCACTTAAGCTGTAACGTGTCCCAGCTGGTAGCCCCATCACCGCAGGGGACAGGAACAGCAGAAAACTCATCCAACAACATCTGTACGAAGAGAGCAATGGCAGAAACCCCATCTCAAAACCTCTGTACCCGCAATAACTGTGCCCACCTCAGAGGAGATGACCTAGAGCAGAGGAACCGATGGTGGCCGAGCATTAAGAGCAGGACCGGACCTATAAGCACTACCTCTGCAAGATTTATGGCTCCTGAGACTAAGTGCAGAGAGGACCTACATCCTGCAAGAGCTGGACCGCCATGGGGCAAGAAACGGACTGCACCCTCTGCAGTCCGGTGCCAGAGCAAGAGGAACGGAGATCAGCATGGGGCTGGACACAGCAAAGAAGCGACCACCAGCATTGTGCCTTCACGAGGGCCGGAGCAGACGCTGTATCGTGTCCTACAGGGGTGGAGACTGGACAGTGGCGGATGGACACAAGCTAATGCACTAATGGGTTGGGCTGATTGGTGTAGAATAGCACCCGTGGACCAGAGACTGATGAACGTGGTGGAGGTCACACTGAAATTTGGGATGGGTCCAGGTGCCCAGGAGCTCTCGTCTACACCTAGAATAGATAGTTTTACAGAGTAGAGTCATGATGATATGACCTCACCGGTGGGTGCAACCAGACGGGCACGGAGTGACTCCATAGGGTACTGCTCGGTTGTCACAGGTAGCTAGAGCAGACTATACCTACCGCTACTGCCACGGCGCCAACTCCACCATCCAGGGGCCCCATATGCTGACTGCACCCACAGCTGCTGGAGGGGCCATAGAGCCAACACCACCATCCAGGGGCCCCACATGCTGACTGCACCCACAGCTGTTGGAGGAGCCAACACCACCATCCAGGAGCCCCACCTACTGATTGCACCCACAGCTACTGGAGGGGCCATAGAGCCAACACCACCGTCCAGGGGCTCCACATGCTGACTGCACCCACAGCAGCTGCCATCGATCCAACACCACCAACCAGGGGCACCACATGCAGAATGAAACAACAGCAGCAGGAGGAGCCATAGAGCCAACACCACCAACCACGGGCACCACATGCTGATTGCACCCACAGCTGCTGGAGGGGCCATAGAGCCAACACCACCATCCAGGGGCTCCACATGCTGAGTGCACCCACAGCTGCTGGAGGAGCCATAGAGCCAACACCACCATCCAGGGGCCCCACATGCTGACTGCACCCACAGCTGCTGGAGGAGCCATAGAGCCAACAACACCATCCAGGGGCCCCACATGCTGACTGCACCCACAGCTACTGGAGGGGCCATAGAGCCAACATCACCATCCAGGGGCCCCAGATGCTGACTGCGCCCACAGCTGCTGAAGGGTCCATAAAGCCAACACCAGCTTCCAGGGGCCCCATATGCTGACTGCACCCACAGCTGCAGGAGGAGCCAGACAGCCCACACCACCATCCCGTGGCCCCACCTGCGCACTGCACCCTCAGCTGCTGGAGGTGCCATAGAGCCAACACCACCATCCAGGGGCTCCACATGCTGATTGCACCCACAGCTGCTGGAGGGTCCATAGAGCCAACACCACCATCCAGGGGCCCCACATGCTGACTGCACCCACAGCTGCTGGAGGAGCCATAGAGCCAACACCACCATCCAGGGGCCCCACATGCTGACTGCACCCACAGCTACTGGAGGGGCCATAGAGCCATCATGAACATCCTGGGGCCGCACATGCTGACTGCACCTACAGCTGCTGAAGGGTCCATAAAGCCAACACCAGCATCCAGGGGCCCCACGTGCAGACTGCACCTACAGCTGCTGCAGGAGCCATAGAGAAAAGACCACCATCCAGGGGCCCCACATGCTGACTGCACCCACAGCTGTTGGAGGAGCCAACACCACCATCCAGGAGCCCCACCTACTGATTGCACCCACAGCTGCTGGAGGGGCCATAGAGCCAACACCACCGTCCAGGGGCCCCACATGCTGACTGCACCCACAGCTGCAGGAGGAGCCATAGAGCCAACACCACCATCCAGGGGCCCCACATGCTGACTGCCCCCACAGCGGCTGGAGGAGCCATAGAGCCAGCACCACCGTCCAGGGGCTCCACATGCTGACTGCACCCATAGCTGCTGGAGGGGCCATAGAGCCAACACCACCATCCAGGGGCCCCACATACTGACTGGTCTCAGAGGAGACAATCATTGCAAGAAGGGATTTCTACCACGATCCAGTGTGTCTTTCACATGGATGACTGCCTCAAGGGACAGTAAACTTAACTGTAGCAGCCAGTGTCAGGCAGCAGCTGCCAAGGCTAATAGGATCATGGGGTGCATTAAAAGGGGCATAGAGGCACATGATGAGAACATTATTCTCCCATTATACAAGTCACTGGTTAGACCACACAGAGGATACTGGGGACAGTTTTGGGCACCAGTGCACAGGAAAGACATTGTAGAGCTTGAACAGATACAAAGGCGGCAACAAAAATAATAAAAGGACTGGGTGGACTACAGTACCCAGAAAGATTAGCAAGATTAGGGTTATTTAGTCTAGAGAAAAGAAGGCTTCGGGGGGGACATAATAAATATGTTTAAATACATCAAAGGTCAATATAGAGATCTCTCCCAAGATTTATTTATACGCAGGACTGTATCTAGAACAAGGGGGCACCTTTACGTCTTGAGGAACGAAAGTTTCTACATAAACATAGAAAGGGATTCTTTACTGTTAGAGCAGTGAGACTGCAGAACTCTCTGTCAGAGGAATTCATGGTGAATTCACTAACAGAGTTCAAGAAGGGTTTGGATGCATTTCTGGAGCGTAATAATATAACAAGTTATAGTGACCGGGATTCAGGAGAGGGGTCATTGATCCAGGGATTTATTCTGATTTCCAGATTGGAGTCGGGAAGGAATTTTTTCCCTAAAATAAGGACAATTGGCTTCTACCTCATGGTGGTTTTTGCCTTCCTCTGGATTAACACTTTAGCAAAATAGGCTGAACCAGATGGATGGATGTCTTTTTTCGGCCTAACAAACTATGTAACTATGTAAGGGATGCCCCGAAAACCTTCCCCAGACCATTACTCTGCCACCACCATCTTCTGTTCTTCCAGCAATGGTTACATAGTGTGTAAGGGCAAAAGAAAACAAACCTCCATCCAGTTCAAAAAATTAAGTTTTGGTCGGCACCGATGTCCTCTCTATATCCATATAGTGAACATGTATATGCACCAGATCGCCCAAAAGAGGCTCGCCCAGCCCTCATCTATAAAGGTCCAAAACGAAACCCAACTCGGGTGTCAGCATAAGGTTCTATTTATTCACAAATCCAGAGTACAGAAAAAAGTGCAATGTGTCGACTCAGGCATCGATCAGGCGCTGCCAGTATATTCTGGTGCATCTTCCACCAATCGCATAACAATATTGTCACTAACACAAGCCCACATTACTAAAAACACATCACATACCCAATCCTAGGGTCAGAATGTGCATAGAAGACCAATGCCCCATTCCTAGGGTCAGAATGTGCATAGAAGACCAATGCCCCAATCCTAGGGTCAGAATGTGCATAAAAGACCAATGCCCCAATCCTAGGGTCAGAATGTGCATAAAAGACCAATGCCCCAATCCTAGGGTCAGAATGTGCATAAAAGACCAATGCCCCAATCCTAGGGTCAGAATGTGCATAAAAGACCAATGCCCCAATCCTAGGGTCAGAATGTGCATACAAGACCAATGCCCCAATCCTAGGGTCAGAATGTGCATATGTTTTGCCAAGTTTTGTCAATACAGGTTCTAGGTACAGCTTTAAAGAAGGCCAGTCAGTCAGGGTACAACGCAATTTTATTTATCATAGGAATCAATCAATTATGATCAAATATAACATATAAGTAAGAGAATAAACTGGTTACAGGAAATAGTGGGACATTGGGGACAGTTTTTCTAAATATGTATTTAGCAGGGGTAAATACTTACAAACTTCACCTCAGAGCTTATAACATCACCAGTTTTTTTTTTTTTATAACTTCAGCCATTGAGAAGCTTAATGGCGAAAACAGGGAACTCCAGGGACTTTCAACACCAGCGCAAGCGTCCTTACCGCCGGGTACCAGAGCTTCTAAATCACCAAAGCTTCTCTGGTTCTTAGAAGTCTTAGACAAAAAAACAGGCAGACACAACCTACGTAGAGTACAAAGTTCTTTTGTATCACCTCATCTTGTACCATGGAGGGGCCAGCTCCCTGAGTCTAAGATAAGGAAATACAGAATCACTCGAAACCAGACGGTGTGGCCCCATTAGGTCGTAAAGTAAGCAAGTGAAGTCTGTAGGCTTGGGAGCTAAACAGAGGTATGCAAGCCTGTGTGATTATAAATTGTGATATAGCAAGCCTGTGTGATTATAAATTGTGATACAACAATGGAAATTATAATTAGCTTAATATACAAGAAATGGAAATTATGACATCAAATAGTCACATATTTCACTAGCACTACAGCATAGAAGACCAATGCTCCAATCCTATGGTCAGAAAGCGCATAAAATACTAATGCTCCAATCCTTGGTTTAGAATGGGCTTTTAAAAACCAACCCCGCCAATCCTGGGTTTCCCCCAGAAAAAAAAGAAATTGGGATTTTCCAAGCCTCCAAATCTTAAGGGTCAGGTAAATTGCAAAAAGGGCCCTTGGGCCCCCCCAATCCCCTGGGTTTCAAAATTTGAAGTCATGGCCCCTCCCAACCCCCCCTTCCAATTTTTCCTTAAAAGGGCCCCGGGGAAAAATTGGGTGGGCATGAAAGCCCCCAATGCCCCAACCGGGGGGTTCGGGAATGGGCATAAAAGTCCCCCCCCTCCAACCCCAATGGTTTCAAATGTGCAAAAAGCCAAGCCCCAAACCCCTTTTTTTTCAAAAATTGAAAAATAAAGGGCCCAAAATTTTTTCCCAATCCGGGTTTCAGAATGGAATTGGAAACCCCAAATTGCCCCAACCCAAAAAGGGGCCCAAAAATTTTTGGCAAAAAAGGGGAACCAATGCCCCAATTCTTATGGTCAAAAAGTGCATAAAAGACCAACCCCCCCAACCCCAAGGGCCCAGAATGTGCTTAGAAAAATGAAAGGGGCCCCAATCCTGGGGGTTTCAGAATGTCATAAAAGCCCAAAAGGGCCCGGGGGGGCCCCCCCCAAATTTTAAAATGGTAAAGAATGTGCAAAAAAAGGGAACCAATCCCGCCAATCCTGGGGTTTCAGAATGTGCAAAAAAGGGGACAAAAAAATTCCCCAAATTTCCCAAGGGTCAAAAATGTAAATAAAAGGGGACCAAGGGGCCCCCAATCCAGGGTCAAAATGTGCATATAAGCCCAAATTTCTGAATCCGGGGTCAAAGGGTTGCAAAAAAAGACCAAGGGCCCAAATCCTAGGGTCAAAAAAGGCAAAAAAGACCAAGGGCCCCAACCCTGGGGCCCAGAATTTGCATAAAAAGGCCAATCCCCCAATCCTAGGGCCCAGGATGTGCAAAACAGACCAATCCCAAACAATCCAAGGTCAGGATGTGAAATAACGGGCCCCTTTGCCCCAACCCAAGGGCAGAATGTGCTACAAGACCAATGCCCCAAAATCCAAGGGAAAGAAGGGGTCATACAAAAAACCAAATTTCCCCAATCCTGGGGTCAGAATGGGGCCAAAAAAAACCAACGCCCCCAACCCTAGGTCAGAATGAGCAAAAAAAGACCAATGCTCCAATTTTGGGGGTCAGAATTGCATAGAAGACCAATGCCCAATCTTAGGGTAAAAAGAATGGCATAGAAGACCAATGCTCCAACCTAGGTTCAAAAATGGCATGAAAGCCCAAAACTCCAATCCGGGTTTCAGAATGAGTAAAAAATTTTCCAATGCTCCAACCCCTGGGTTCAAAAAGGGGCATAGAAACCAATGCACCACCCAAGGGGCAAATTTCATGAAAGACCAATGTTTCCAATCCAAGGGCCGGAATGTGCATAAAACCAATGCCCCAATTTTTATGGTCCAAATGTCATAAAAAACCCAATCCCCAACCTAGGGTCAGAATGTGAAATTAAAGACCAATTTTTCCCCGATCCTGGGTTTCAATTTTGAAATAGAAAAAAAACCAATGAAACCAGTCCAAGGGCAAATGTGCATAGAAGCCCCAATGCCCCAATCTTATGGTCAAAATTTTGCTAAAAGACCAATGCTCCAAAGCATGGGGTCAGAAGGGCATAAAAGCCCAAAAGCTCCAGCCCATGGGGGTTCAGAATGTGAAATAAAAGCCCAAATGCTCCAATCCAACATCGGGAATGGGCACAAAAGACCAATGCTCCAATCTTATGGTCAGAATGTGCATAAAAGACCAATGCCCCAATCCAAGGGTCAGAATGTGCATAGAAGACCAATGCCCCAATCCGGGGTCAAATTGCATAAAACCAATGCCCCAATCCTAGGGGGGGCCCCCCCCGGGGAAAGTCTTAAAGCCAACCCCAACCCTAGGGTCAGAATGGGCATAAAAGCCCAAATGCCCCAATCCAGGCAGAAGGGGCATAAAAGACCAAGCCCCAATCCTGGGGCAAAAAGGGCATAAAAACCAATGCCCCAATCCTAGGGTCAGAACGTGCATACAAGACCAATGCCCCAATCCTAGGGTCAGAACGTGCATACAAGACCAATGCCCCAATCCTAGGGTCAGAATGAGCATAAAAGACCAACGCCCCAATCCTAGGGTCAGAACGTGCTTTAAAGCCCAAATCCCCCAAACCCTGGGTCAGAATGTGCATAAAAGACCAAGGCCCAAACCTAGGGTCAGAATGGCAAAAAAACCAATCCCCAATCCTAGGGTCAGAATTCCATAAAAACCAATGCCCCAAATCCAGGGGTCAAATGTGCATAAAAGACCAAGCCCCAATCCTAGGGTTCAAAGTGCATAGAAGACCAATCCCCAATCCTAGTGCAAAATTGCATAGAAAACCAATCCCCCCAATCCTGGGGCCAGAATGTGCATGAAAGCCCAATGCCCCAATCCTAGGTCAAATGTGCATAAAAGCCCCAACGCTCCAACCTATGGCCGAAGGCTAAAAGACCCAATGTCTCATCCTAGTTCAAATTGCATAAAGGCCAATCCCAATCCTAGGGTCAGAATGGGCATAAAAGGCCCAATGCCCAACATGGTCAGAATTGCAAGAAGCCCAATGCCCCAAGCCTGGGTTCAAATGGGCAAAAAACCCAAGCTCCAACCTAGGTTAAAAATTATGAAAGACCAATGCTCCAATCCTATGTTCAGAATGAGTATAGAAGTCCAATGCTACAATCTTATGGTCAGAATGTGCATTAAAGACCAATGCCCCAATCCTAGGGTCAGAATGTGCATAAAATACCAATGCCCCAATCCTAGGGTCAGAATGTGCATAAAACCAAATGCCCCCCAATCCTAGGGTCAGAAGTGAAAAATAAAAGCCCAAATGCCCCAATCCAAAAGGCAAAAAGTCAAAAAAACCCAAATCCCCCAAATCCTAGGGTCAGAATGTGCATCAAACCAATGCCCAATCCTAGGGTCAAAGACATACAAGCCCAAATGCCCCCAATCCTAGGGTCAGAAGTCAAAAAGACCAATCCCCCCCAAATCCTAGGGTCAGAATGTGCATAAAAGACCAATGCCCCAACCGGGGTCCAGAATGTGCAACAAACCAATCCCCAACCCGGGGTCAGAATGTGCATAAAACCAATGCCCCAATCCTGGGGTCAAATGTGCATAAAGACCAACCCCAAAAACCAGGTCAAATGGCATAAAAAACCATGCCACAATCCTAGGGCCAGAATGTGCATAAAAGACCAATGCCCCAATCCTAGGGCCAGAATGTGCATAAAGCCCAACACTCCAACCCAAACGGGCAAAGGGCAAAAAAACCAACCCCAACCTACGGGCAAAGGGGGCATAAAAGACCAATGCTCAATCCTGGGTTAGAAGGCATAAAACCATCTCCATCCTGGGTTCAGAATGGGCATAAAAGGCCAATGCTCCAATCCTAGGGTCAGAATGTGCATAGAAGACCAATGCTCCAAGCCTAGGTTCAGAATGGGCATAAAGACCAATGCTCCAATCCTAGGTTCAGAATGTGCATGAAAGACCAATGCTCCAACCCTAGGTTCAGAATGAGCATCAAAGACCAATGCTCCAATCCTAGGTTCGAAGAGTAAGAAGTCCAAGCACAATCAAGGTCAGATTGCATGAAAGACCAATCCCCCCAATCCTAGGGTCAAATGTGCCAAAAAGACCAATGCCCCAATCCAGGTCAAAATTTGTGCAAAAAGACAATGCCCAATCCTAGGGTCAGAAGTGCATACAAAACCAATCCCCAATCCTAGGTCAGAATGTGCATACAAACCAATGCCCCAATCCTAGGGTCAGAAGGGTGCTGAAGACCAATGCCCCATTCCTAGGCAGAATGTCATAAAAAGACCAATGCCCCAATCCTAGGTCGAATGTGCAAAAAAGACCAATGCCCCAATCCTGGGTCAAATGTGCAAAAAAACCAATGCCCCAATCCTAGGTCAGAAGGGTGCATAGAAACCAATCCCCAATCCTGGGGTCAGAAGGCAAAAAAGACCAATGCCCCAACCCCTAGGGCAAAATGTTTCCAACGCATGTAAGATAAAGACGAACCGCCCACAAGAACTCTCATAATGGAAAAAAAAATGCAGGTGCAGCCCGGCTTTTAAATAAAAAACGATTCCTTGTTTTTTCATTCCATTTTAAAAGCCAAACAGCACAAAAACAACTAGAGCCCCAAACCTCCTCATTTAAGGAACCAAGCCTGAGACGTTTGGCCGAAATGTGGGGGAAAAAACCCCCCTTTAAAGCACCTTTTATATTCAGGGAAAATGGGGCATTATGGGGATTGTTTTACATTCTTTTGCTGCAATGTGGAGGAAAGTACCCCCCAATTTTAACCCCTTGCCCCTAACACCTAATTAAAACTGTTTCCCTGTTGGCTGCGGATCTTCTGTATTTTATTTGGATTATCTGATATAGAAATTCAACTCCCTTTGGTAAAGACCTATCTAAGCCATGTTCACACGGTTTAAAAAAGGGGCCGATTTGGTCCAAAATTCCCGCCCCAAAGTCGCCAAAAAGGGGCCGAAAACGGCCCATTCATTACGGTAATTCAAAAAGTTCTCATAGAAACAGGGGTTTAAAACCTTCTCCCTCCCCCCCCCGGCGAATCCCCGGCGGGGGAATAATTGACATGTCACTTTCTAGCGGGATACCGCCGCTAGCAGTGTTTAGCCCAAAAGGGGCCGGCGAAGTGCCGGCCCCCCTGCTTACCCCCCCGCTCCCCCCCCGCCCCCTTCCAACGGGTAAATTGCGGGCAAATTTTACGTCCCGCAATTAACCCGTTGAACAAGCCTAAGAGTTAATTAGCAAAAACTAGCCTGAGACAGTTGCAAAGTGAGGCTGTAAAAATTTAAAAAACCCCCCAAATTCCCCTCAAACCAAAAAAAAAAACCATTAAATTTGATTTTAAACCAAAAATTTCCAAATAAAAAAGAATTTTAAAAGCAATCTAATCCCAAAAAACAATAGGGGTTTTTCCCCCCCAAAAAAAGAAAACCCCAAAAAATTTTTCGGATAAAGACAGTTAATCCCCCAAAAAAGGGGGGGGAGGTCCCCACCCTTTAAAACTCCCCCTAAAAAGACAAAAAACCCAAAAACCAAACCCAAAAAATTAAAGGGGTTAGAGCAAGGGTTTGGGGGGTACCCTCACCCCAATTTCAGAAAAAAAGAACCCATAAATCCAAATTTTCCCCACCCCAAGGGCATAAAGGGGCTTTCCACCACCCTTTGGCCCCTTTTGCCAGGAGGTTTTTTTAAAAGGGGGGGGGGGGTCCCCAAAAAGTTCAACCTTTTTAGGGAACCCGGGTTCCCCTTTTGGGGATAAAAATTGGTTTTAATTTTTGGGGAAAACCCGGGGGGTCCCGGGGGGGCCCCCCGTTTTGGAAGGGGGCTTTAACCCCAGATTCCCCCCTGACCCGGGGCCCTACCCCCCCCCACAATTTTTTTCAAAAAAAAAAAACCCCCCCCAACCCTTTTCTAAGGTGGAAATTTCGATAAAATTTTTTTCAAATTTTTTAAAAAACCCAAAAAATTTTATCAAATTTTTGGAAAGCCTAAACCGGTTTTCGTCCCCCGGGTAACTTTTTGTTTTTGGAGGAAAAAAACCCCCCCCCTCCCCCCCCCCTTAAAAAAAAAAGGAAAAAAATCTTTGATTTTGTTTTTTTGGTTAAATGAAAAAAAAAAATTTATAAAAAAAACCCTTTTGCCCAAAGGGTTTTTTTTTAAAATTTTTGGGAAAAAACCCTAAACCCCAAAATTTTGGGATGTAAAATTGAAAAGAAAAGTGGGAAAGGATAATAAACCCCTAAAAACCAAAAAAATAAAACAATTTGGGAAATTTTTTACCCCAAGTAGAAAAAATATTTAAAGGAAAACCTTATTAAAAGAAAAAGAAACTAAAACCCGGGGGGGAAAAAAAAAAAAAACCCTTTTGTAAACCTAAAAAAGGTTTAAATGCCTTTGGAAGGCATAGGAAAAAAAGATAAAATGGGAAAGACAACCCTTTTTAAAAAAAAAAAACCCCCCCCCCAAAGGTTAAAAAACTTTTCCCAATAAAAAGGAAACACACTTTAAATATTATTAAAACACACCTCCCGATTTTATTTGTTAACAAAAAATTAAACGTTGTTGAACATAAATTAGATTTGGTCAAGGAAAGCCCCACTATGGGTTCACGAAATTTCTCCCATCTGTTTGTTACTAATAGGGCATACAAAACACGGTTAGATGTAACACGGTTTCCCACGGTTGTGACAAATATAGCAAAATGTGTAAAATAGTGAAGGAACCACTGTGTTTACGTCCCATTTCCAACAATAAGATTTTTCACTATCAAAGGTTTCATCAATTGTAATACCAATAACCATCTATTTAATAACTTGTGAAAGCTGCAAAATTCAATATGTAGTATGACGGCCCCCCCAAAGTCCGCATCGAAACACTGTCTATGCGGCCAAACAGGATAAAATGCAAAACGTCATCTTGCCAAACACTTCTTTGAATGCACGGGGAGATTTAACATCTCTTTCCGTGATTGGAAAGAACGGGTGCATCAAACACGCAGGGGGAGATCTACAAAGGAAACCCTAGCTAGGGAGGCCTGGGGGAAATTCCACCTCGACACCTGCACCAAGGGGGTTAAACAAAAGTCAAGACATACATATCATTATTAAAAAACAAAATTAAATTATAGGTAATTTTTAATTAGTAGGTCATACAGATGGGATAGATTGCATAATTTGCTATGTATTTTTTTTATTCACTAAGTTTTTTAATTGATAGGCACTTACGTTTTTGTATGAAGGCCTAAAAGGGAAACATTAGAAAATAAATCAGCCTGAGAAAGGGGTCACGTGACCTGAAACGCGCGGGGGAAAATTAGTCCCATTACTAGAGGCACCGTACATGAGGGGTCTTTTTTGTTTTCATTTTGGCTTTTAAAATGGAATGAATAAACAAGTGAATACTTTTTTAACTCGCCCGGCTGCACCGCAATATTTTTTCTCCATCTATGAAACGCATTGCTGGGGGCCGGTTCGTCTTTTTTCTTACATACTGTTGGAAACTGGACGAGGGATTGCACCCCCCCGAACCGCATTCTCGCAAGATTAACGTTAAAATCAGGTGAGCTGTTTTCATTTTGTTTCCGTTTAAAAAATTAGTGCAAATGGCATAAAAGTCCAATGCTCCCTCTAGGGTTCCCCGAATACGTAAAAGAAACCATGCTCCGATTCAGGGTCAAATGAGCTAAAAACCAAGCTCCGTCCAGGGTCAGAATGGCATACAAAACCATGCCCCAATTCTAAGGGGCCCCGAATGGCATAAAAACCAATGCTCCCAACCAAGGTCAAATGGCATAAAAGTCCAATGCTCCCCCGTCATAGGGGCAGAATGGGCCCCTAAAAACCAATGCCCCAATCCTAGGGTCCAAATGTACATAGAAGACCAATGCCCGAATCCTAGGGTCAGAATGTACATAAAAGACCAATGCCCCAGTCATAGGGTCAGAATGAGCGTAAAAGACCAATGCTCCAATCCTAGGGTCAGAATGTGCATACAAGACCAATGCCCCAATCCTAGGGGCAGAATGTGCATAAAAGACCAATGTTCCAGTCATGGTCAGAATAGCAAAAAACCAATGCCCAATCCTAAGGTCAAATGGGCATAAAAAACCAAAGGCCCCAATCCTGGGTCAAAAATTGCATACAAACCAATGCCCCAATCCAGGGTCAGAATGTGAATACAAGACCAATGCCCCCAACCTAGGGTCAGAATGTGCATAAAAAAACCAATTTCCAGTCATAGGGGTCAAATGGAGCATAAAAGACCAATCCCCAATACTAGGGTCAGAATGGGGAAAAAAGACCCAAAGCTCCAACCTTGGTCCAAATGTGCATAAAAAAACCAATTCTCCACCTAGGGTCAGAAGAGCATAAAAACCAATGCTCCAGTCTAGGGTCAGAAGAGCTTTAAAAGAAAAATCTCCAATCCTAGGGTCAGAATGTGCATAGAAGACCACTGCACCAGTCCAAGGGTCATATTGTGAAGCTAAGACCAATGACCCAATCCTATGGTCAGAATGTGCATACAAGACCAATGCTCCAGTCATAGGGTCAGAATGTGCATAAAAGACCAATGCTCCAGTCATAGGGTCAGAATGAGCGTAAAAGACCAATGCTCCAATCCTAGGGTCAGAATGTGCGTAGAAGACTAATGCTCCAATCCTAGGTCCAGAATGGGCAGAATGGTCAGAATGTGCATAGAAGGCCAATGCTCCAATCCTAGGGTCAGAATGGGCATAAAAGGCCAATGCTCCAATCCTAGGGTCAGAATGTGCATAGAAGACCAATGCGCCAAGCCTAGGTTCAGAATGGGCATAAAAGACCAATGCTCCAATCCTAGGGTCAGAATGTGCATAAAAGTCCAATGCTCCAGTCATAGGGTCAGAATGGGCATAAAAGACCAATGCCCCAATCCTAGGGTCAGAATGTGCATACAAGACCAATGCTCCAATCTTATGGTCAGAATGTGCATGAAAGACCAATGCTCCAATCCTAGGGTCAGAATGAGCATAGAAGTCCAATGCTCCAATCTTATGGTCAGAATGTGCATGAAAGACCAATGCTCCAATCCTGGGGTCAGAATGTGCATAGAAGACCAATGCTTCAATCCTTTGGTATAAAACTCTCCTCCATGAAGTGACGAGCGGGACAGTGGAGAGAGCAGCTCGACCCGGCGTCCTATACATTCCATTGCACATGGCTGATGAGCTCAACCATATGCGCCCGGCTTCAGATCCCTACTGCAGATGTCCGATGCCCACACTCTGCGCATGTGACGTTACAGGTGCAGCACTATCCTCACTGGAACCTGATACACAAGATATATGAATCCATTGTGCATCCAGGACCATAGATCAGAGCAACTGTGTAATAAAAATGCAAACAATCATAAGAGTCCCGAGGTCCGGTCACAGCAGGTGAACAGCCCCAGAATTCCCACACAAGATGGTTATTACAGACGGAAGAAAGAGGGGACCTCATAACAACATAACAGTCACCCTTAACCCGTTGGCCCCACTGACAACACAACTATGGGGAGAGCCGTAGGCGTCTGCTTAACCACGTACAGGTGGACCTGGTCCCATCTATCACTGCGTTTCCATAAATTGACGACATGGGACGAGCTCACAGGGTTTGCACAATCACATGTTCACAGTCAAATCAAGCATCACACCATTTCTTTAGTAGTGGGATTTCCAGCCGCCAGGATCCAGCTCGTCCTCCCTATAGATAACAGAGACCACAAATCTAGAGACAAAACGGGCAGGAAAAACAATCGACAGCGGCGTCTGCTCCTATAACCTCCATACTGAATGATCAGCCCCGGTGGATGCAAAGTCCTTCATTCAGAAATTCACCTCAATTCTTTACTCAACAAAAACTTCTCTGTTTCTCAATTGAGATTTAGGGTAATTGATCATCTACCCCCATTGAGGAGGAGGATGGGGAGACGTTGAGAAAAGAATACCTACCCAGTCACTCCACAGAGCTGCACCTCCTACATCTCCTCCCTCATCTCTACCACCCTACCCGGTCTCTCCACAGAGCTGCACCTCCTACATCTCCTCCCTCATCTCTACCACCCTACCCGGTCTCTCCACAGCGCTGCACCTCCTACATCTCCTCCCTCATCTCTACCACCCTACCCGGTCTCTCCACAGTGCTGCACCTCCTACA